>JAOVYX010021896.1:0-15212 GCA_035668315.1 Drosera spatulata | reverse complement strand
ATCAGGGGAATAAGACATGCCCATCATCCTGGTATTATAATTTGGCATAACCATACCTGCATCATCTGTCTGCAATAGACTGATCAACGTTGGATCAATGTCAGATTAGATGACTTCATGAAATGTAAATAGATCGGAGCAACATGACGAATATTGTAACGTGAAAAGCTCATAATTCAAGTCATAATTATCTGATAACAACACAATCTCCACGGAAGAAATGCTTGCGATCATCTGGTTAGGCAGAGCCTAACAGTGATTACCGCCTTCAGGCCTTACTGAAGAGAGCATCTACAGGCTTCAAAGTATCTCTGCAAGCATTTTCAAAAGCCTGTCTCATCTTAGAACAGTTCTAAAAACCGAGAGGTGAAAATAGCCACGACGTATTTGAGAAACATACAAAGTTCGATATTACCGAACGCTCGGGGTATGATTATTTGAGAATGACACGACGTATTTGAGAAATATCGGGGTATGATTATTTGAGAATGACACGACGTATAAGCATCCATGATATTGCAGAAAGAAAACCAAGAGGCATGCCAAGATGAAACCAGCTTACAGATTGATACAGCTCTCCAGCTAAAACTAGCATCAGGAACTGCAACTGTCTGAAAAAAAATTCAAATCTAACACCGCAGCAATTGATAAGAAAACAGAGAGCAAGATACAAAAATGCCTCGTAAAGAAAAAGGAACAAAAATAAACGTTCTCTTTCAACTCAAACAAGTAGTGAACCATGATTGGTGAATCTCGCCTAGATTTCATCACAGGCAAGAGTGCTCACGAGTCCAAAATGCGTCAGTCACTAGGCTCGAAGGATGTAAGAATGAATGATAAACAAAAAGTAAAGCATTTTACCCATATTCCCCTTCAATTCCTGCACTTAGAGAGGTTTACGTTTATGCCATGCCACGTCTTTCGACAGATTTTGATTATCACAAGTGTCTGCAAAAACGATGGGTTACATCCAGGCTTGTAATTGATAATATTTTTTCTTGCCGGAAACACAAAGCAGAGAGAAAGCCTCGAACATTCAGAAAATTAAAACACCATTCTATGCTAGCAAGATTGCAGCAAAGGCACTCTGGAAACAATGGCCATTGGACGGACCAACATGTACAATACACCATGGGATGCCGATTCTAATATCAATAACATGACTGAAACTTATTTAAGCAGAAAACTAAGAATAGCTATTTAAGCCACAAGTGATCTTCCCTAATAATCAGCAGCTGAAAATCAGCATATATGAGGATTCCTACCAAGAACTTAAATCAGAAAAATCAAGCAACGAAAAATAAGGAAAACATATATAGGATGGACTAGTGAGTACAAGATTTTCTGCACCACTTTGCATTGCACATAACGTACTCATAGTACTCAGATGTGAGTCAAGATTGAAAATCAAAATTTGAACTACCATTTTCTCCAATCACACACAACTGCATGGAAACAAGAGAAAACAAGGCCATCCGTTAAATAGAAGAGTTTGATTCCACCTATAAAGCACATAGAAAGATCCAGCATTGGAGATAACTAGCAGTAAAGCAACAGTGCTCACCACGGTCAAGAGTATGACTCAAAATATGCTAAATATGATACGCTTCTTCAAGCTAAAATATGTCGCAAAGGATGTCTGCGTCTGATTTGACATAGTAGTTCACTTAACATGATTCTAATCATCATACCCCATGAAAGTGATCATTGGTTCATAGGGTCAGCAGCGCGCCCATGGCCCTTGAAAGCAAACGGTTGCAGAGAGTGAAAATACAGAACCTAAGCTTTCGACAATACCTTGAATGCCTTCAGGTCAAGGGACTGTCATTATACCCCCAGCCGAAGGCATGATCGAATTGCTTCAAAAGCAAAGCATGACATAGCCTCATATGCATAAACAAACATGGGCGCACATCAAATTCATTCTGAACAGACATAATACCACAATCTACCAACACTGCAGGATTCAGCTAATCAAGTTCAAAGGAATGTGGTCCAACCTAGTGCAACCAACAAATCCGATAAATCCGGTCAAGTACGACACATCTAATCAGTCAAATCAAGTTGAAACTGACGAGTTCATCAAATCCAAAGATCAACCAATCTGAACTGATCCGGTTGAATCCATCCAAATCAAACAAGAAAGCGGGTCAAATCTACCACTATCATGCCCATCGCACACCCATCGCCACACCCTTCCACACACACAACGAGACCAAATTCACCTCAGTGAATCATCACAGCCTCCCAATTCAAAAAGCAGGTCAAATCTAAGACGTAACACTAAATCAAGAAATCCACTAATCCATCAGGTAAAATTGCATAAAATTTGGACAACTTCAGTCGAGAACCATCGAGTTCGAAAACTGCAGTGAATGGATTAGGAAAATCATTACAATCCCACAAATCATTCCGGTCAAACCTGATCAAGCCCCTAAAAACGTAACAAGCTAATATGACAAGCATAGCATCTCTTCGGCCAAATCTATTGATTTGTGAAAAGCTCCGACAGGCAAGTGCTCATGGGTATGACAAATGGGTAAAACAGTGTTCAATGTAGCCTTCATATCAAACCATCGGCAACAACGAGAATTTCGTAACATAAATAATGGTCAAAAGACCTTCAAATCCCTCCCATGCCTCTCATGCAGAACACTGCTTTTATGCTTATCGAAATGATCAATTCACCAAATAATCAGATCATGTAAATCATCATAGCCTCTTATACACAAACATTGAACAATATGATGTAAATCAGATCCCGACTTGTAGGTCAAATCCAACAAATTAATCCAGTAAAACCAAGTTGTCACCAACAACTCAATCAAATCCTACAAAACAATTCAATTTATGACCTTGTTGCAATCAGCATGTCTATCTTGTAAAAGCTTATCAAATTTACAAAACAAGTAAAATCTAACAAAATGCTCAAAGTCTAGAAATCGAATTAACCATTTGATCAAATCCGATGGTGTTTTGACAAATTAGGCCGAGAACAGCCAAATTCAAAAAATACAGTAAATGAATTAGCCAAATCTTTTAAATCCAACAACTCTTTTCGATCAAACCCAAACAAGCCGGTTAAGGCCACAAACCCAGCTAAAATGACAAGCATGACATATCCCTTTGGCCAAATCTATTTGCATTGTGCTAGAGGCTCCGATAGGCAAGTGAACATGGGTACAACGAAAGGAGTGTTCTAAGTAGCCTTGATATCGACAATGAGATTCTCGAAACATAAATCATGGTCAAAAGACCCGTAATTGACTCTCAATTTCGGGATGAGCACAGTTTTCATACTACCCAAATGATCAACTTGCCAAAATAATCAGATCATGTAAATCACACACACACAAACATAGATCATGTAAATCATACACACACAAACATATACCACAGTCCACAATAAGAGTTCGCATAAACAATACAATACACAATGCCAAAGTTTTTTTTCCATTTTCTTTCCATATTCATTTCAATCGGTCCATTGAAATCATCGTTGTGATCAAAACACACAATCATAGGAACCAAGATGCCATCTCTAGAGGCTGAAATCAATGGCGACAATCAAGCCGGACGACAAAAAAATGAGCAACCAGCACCATTAATGGCAGGGAAAAGCAAACCATCGCCGCATCAAAAAATCGACAATCGTAATTTCCAGAGCATCTTCGACTGCCATTCTACCATTGCCATGCCAAATGGACACCCGGCTTCCACACCCTTCTACACGTACAGCAAGACCAAAAACAGCCTCAAAATATCTACACAGCCTTGCACGTAAAACCCGATCAAAATCGACTTGCAGGTCACCAACAAGCCGATTAATTCCAATAAATCCCACAAATTCGACGCAGCGATTTGGTGAAACTTGGTTTAATACAAGTCTATCATGTGAAAGCCGATCAAATCCAAAAAGCAGGTCAAATCTAACAAGGTGCAAACTCGAGAAAATCCAACAAATCCATCCAGTCAAATCAAAGGTCGAGAACAGTAAAGTAAAACAGAAAAATGCGAGAAAAGAATATACAAATACGTTAAATCCAACAAATCTATCCGGTTGTGCCCGATCAAGCCACTGAAAGCCAAAAACTCAACTAATTTGACAAGAGTGACAGATCTATTCGGCTAAATCTATTAGTTTGTGCTAGAGGCTCCGACAGGCAGGTGATCATGGGTATAGCAAAAGCAGTGTTCTAAATAGCCATGAAATCATACCATCGCTAACATAAATCTTGGTCAAAAGACCCTCAAATAAATCTCATGCCACTCATGCCAGAACACTGATTTTATACAAAAACAAATGATCAACTGGCCAAAATAATCAGATCATGTAAATCATCATTGCCTCATATACCAACCATAGAGCAATAGCGTTTTCTGTTGCTTGAACCATTTCCTTCTCAGTCTGTCCCCAATCAGTCCATGCTCAAATATGAGCGACAGTCACACCGCACAGCAAAAGGGTGAGCAACAAACAATGTCATCGATGGCAGGCAAAAAGCAACCCGAAGCCGAACCCAGAATAGAACCCTAATTTCTACTGTATCGGCTCTCGGTCTACCCCTACCATGCCAAACAGACACCGGTTTCCACGCCCTTCCAAGCACACAGCAAGACCGATATCGTCACAACCTCCCAATCCAAAAAGCGGGTCAAATCTAAAAAAATGACCCAAAATAAAAAATCCAATAAATGAATCCGGTCAAATTTGCTAAAGAGTTTTGACAACCCTGGTCGAGAACAGTGAGTTTAAAAAAAATCAGTGAAAGAAATTGAAAAATCCTTATGAATCAGACAAAATTTTCTGGTAAAACCCGAACAACAAAACAAATCAACTAGTATGTGAAGCATGACAAATCTTTTCGACTAAATAATTTGTGCTTGAGGCTACCGACAGGCAAGTGATCATGGGTAAAGCAAAAACAATGTACTAAATAGCCTTTAAATCATAGAACTGCCACCAACGAGAATTCCGTTAACATAAATATGGTCCAAAGACCCTCAATTCATTCTCATGCCCAGCACGAAAATTGCCTTTACCCAAATGATCGACTTGCCAAATAATCAGATCATGCAGGTCATCATAGCCTCATATACACAAACGTAGAACAGTACCAATTTTTGCCACCTGAAGCATTTCCTTTTTAATATGTTCCTAATCAGTCCATCAAAGAGGGCGTCATCTCGAAAGGCTGAAATATGCGCAACAGTCATGCCGCACGGCAAAAGGGTGAGCAACAAACAGTGTCATCGATGGCAGGCAAAGAGCAAGCCAAAGCTGAACCTAGAATAGAACCCTAGTTTCTAGGGTGTCGGCTCTTGATCTACCACTACCATGCAAAACAGACACTGGCTTCCACACCCTTCCACACCACAGCAAGACCGAGATCGCCTTGACATATCATCACAACCTCCCAATCCAAAAAGCATCAAATCTCAGTCATAAAACCAAATCGAGAAATCCAACAAATACATCTGGTCAAATTAGATAGTGCTTTGACAACTCCAGTCGAAAATAGTCCACTTTCAGTGAAAGAACTGAACTTGAAGAGGAAAAAAAAAATTTAAATCTGCAAAAAAATTTTGATCAAACCAGTGAAGGCAAAATAACAAACCAACTAGTATGAGAAACAGGACAAATCTATTCGGATAAATATTCAATTTGACCTTGAGGCTCCAACAAGCAAGTGATCATGGGTAAGGCAAAGGAATGCTCTAAGTAGCCTGTAAATCATACAATTGCCAACAACGAGATTTTCGCACCATAAATCATGGTCCAAAGTCCCTCCATTCAATCTCATGCCCAGCATGAACATTGCCTTTATACCAACCAAATGATCGACTTGCCAAATAATCAGTTCATGCAAGTCATCATAGCCTCATATACACAAATATAGAAACAGTACCAACTTTTGCCGCCTGAAGCATGTCCTTTTTAATCCATTCCCAATCAGTCCACCAAAGAGGGCGTCATCTCGAAAGATTGAAATATGTGCGACAGTCATGCTGCACAGCAAAAGGGTGAGCAACAAAGAGTGTCATCGATGGCAGGCAAAAAGCAAGCCGAAACCGAACCTAGAATAAAACCCTGGTTTCTAGGGTATCACCTCTCGGTCTACCACTATCATGCCAAATAGACACTGGCTTCCACACCCTTCCACGCACACAGGAGGACCGAGTCACGGAGATCGCCTTGACATATCACCACATCCTCCCAATCCAAAAAGCAGGTCAAATCTCAGTTACCAAACCAAATCGAGAAATCCAATAAATACATCTGGTGGTCGAAAAAACCCCAAAAAATAATAAATTAGTGAAAGAGTTTGGAAAAAAGAAGCCTTCAACTCCGATAAAATTTTTCGGTCGAACCCAATCAAGCCGCTGACGGCAACAAAACAAATCAACTAGTATACGAAGCATGACAAAACAAACCAACTAGTATATCAAGCCGCTGACGGCAACAAAACAAACCATCGCCTTCGTTTCTCTATACATCCCATCAAGTCCATTGAAACCATCGGTCCAACCAAAACCCACAATCACAGGATCCACGATTCCATCTCCAGAGGCTCAGATCTGTGGCCAACAGTCAAGCCACACGGCAAACGGACGAGCAACAACCGATGTCACAGATTTCAGGCAGAAAGCAAACCGATCGCCGAATCGAAAACGCGAACACCGGATTTCGACTCTCGGTCCACCATTCTCACGCCAATCGGACACCGGCTGCTACCACATCTTTCCACACATGCAACAAGACCAAACTCACACCCACAGATCATCACGGCCTTGCGCATCAAACCCTAACCCTAGTTCCTCGACCCTCCTCTCGGTTTTCGTGATGGTGAATCGAGGATCGGAGCGGGGAATTGAAGCGCTGTTGATGGAGATTTGGGAGAGGAATTATCGGCGTCGGTCGTCGCCGGAGATGGGTGGTCGCCGGCGGCCGGTGAGCGGAGAGGGGCAACCGCGATTGGGTTCGACTCCCCGACTCTCTGCTCTCTCGCCTCAGATCTCTCGAGGATGAAAGGGAGAATTGGAAAAGAGAATGTTATATACGGTCGGATTAGTCATATCTGCATGGAATCAACGCAGTTTTTCTTAATTTTGAACAATTTATAGGTGAGACCTTTATTTATTTCTATTCTTTTGTAATAGTAAGATTATTTTAGAACAAAAAAAAAAATTTATATTAGTAAAGAATTTCTAAAATATATAAAATCTGTTTGATTTTTTTATAATGTATTAGTAATATTATATTTTTTTATGAAAATGATTAAACGATAAATCTCTATTTATAACTTTGTTTATCATACATATTGCATAGAATGTTAGCTGCGAATCAAATACTCTCTTCGTTCCGAATAAAATACGAAGAATTAATTTAACATGATAATTAAAAAATATGTTGATTTTATGAATCTTTTTCATTTTGTGCTTGTGTGTATGAAGAGAAAAGTAAAAGTGGATGAAGAGAAAAAAAGTTAATTATAAAAGTGATGATCTAATATAAAATAATGACATTTTGGATTTTTTTTATTTTTTAAGATTATTTTTTATGAAAATATTATATTTATGTGAAACATTTTAATAATGTATCATTATTTATTTGGAACGGAGGAAGTATTATTCTTCATAAACTTTTTATAATATATTAATGATAGTTTAATAATTTGAAAAAAAAGATTATTATAACTGTATCCAAAATTAGTTGTAGTCTTTCTCATAATCATCTAAAAATCAGATTTTTTTTAAAATTTTAAAAATATAACGATAATTTGAATCTATAAAGACTATATTTTCGATTAGTTATAACCCTTATAATTTTAAATAATTAAATAATTATTAATATTTTATAAAAAATTGATATTGAATCGTTTAGGAATTTACTCGTAAATTGAGAGGAGGGAGTACACAGAAACCCTCCCATCTCATCCCAGCTTGTGTCCATTTTGCCCGACGCAGCAACGACGACGTTGCCTGAATAATCAACTCTACAATGAACCCTCGATTCCTCCACAAACTCTCTCAATTCCCCTCCAAATCCAAAGCCCATCTCTTCTCCCTCTCATTCTCCTCACACGACCGAACCCACGGCGGCGGCGGCGACTCCGACACCGCGGGGGCGGCGCCGAAGCTGTTGGTGGTGCAGCCGAGAATGAAATCGGAGACCCTTTTGAGGGCAAAACTCAACGAGGCGCTGAACCTGGCGAACTCGCTCGAGGAGCAGCGAGATGGGTTCTTTGAGACGGAGATGAGTGAGAAGGGATTGCCGCCGAGTGTTGTTGTTCATAATCCGGTTCTTTCTAGGAAGAGCCGCGCAGGTGAGGTTTAGTGGGTTTTTTCTGTTGAGATATAAACTCATATCGGGTATGATGAAAATATTGCGGGTGTGTATACAGATGTTGGGTACTTCATTTGTAGGCAATTCGTTTTGAGCTGCAATCCCAGAGGTTTAATATTGAATTGAAGATGCACGATAAAGTTATAGGAGTGGGAATTCGGGTGACATGAATAAGAGACAACTGTGAAACTTATATCGGGCATAGGAGTAGAATACTTGGAGTAGATAAAGGAACTTCCACATGTTGTCACATTGGCTCTATATTGAAACTCCATGTATCTAGGGTTGTTGATGGCAAAGATCATATTAGTGAGTTCAAGACGTGGATCATGTGTCGTCAACTCATGTTCATGGGTAAACCTATGTCCGACTTTTTTTTTTTTTTTTGTATCAATATCTTTACTTTTCTTGAGCAACTCATCCAAGTCCGAGACTTCAGCATTTTTCCAGGCATGCTTACGAGGGTAACCATTGGGCAGCTTTGGCTGTATCACTGTTGAGCTTGCAAACTCGATCTTATCATATCGTATTATCATTGTTTCTCTCGGTGGTAAACTACTATCATTTGTTTGAACTCAAAATAATGGATGAACATTCATGGCTTTAACTTTTGTGTATTGTGTTGATATTTCGAATCCATTATAAATATATAGTTGCAGGAAACGGGTGTTGTTAGTGCTGATAAGTCATCATATCTCACCGAAGTGCACCCTTCATATACTTGTTCATTAGAATCTCCTAATCATAAGTGGAACTTTTTCAATGTAAGAATCATTCCTACCAAATGTTTTGATCCTCGCCGTCAATTATAAAAGATCAACAACATATACGGGGATTGGTTGCTGGGTTGGGTTGGATATCAGAGAAGTTTATATAATATGTTGAAAACCTTGTGATGGAAATATATATAAAGAAACAATCATATTTCAATTAATATGATAATATAGGTAAATTACAATATTTCATGACTCATCCAGAATTCAATTAATATGATAATATGGGAATGCTTCAAGTTCTGATTTATTTCCCATTAGACAAATAAAGATCTCTTAAAATGTCAAATCTTTCATTCTTTTAAAATTCACTTAATTATCCAGAACAATTATCATTATTTTTATTATGGAAAAGTAAAAGTTGTTTTTTATTTTTCTATGTCTGTTATATTATTAACTACTTATCAGTTTCACTATTAGTGTGTAATACACAATGTTAGTTACTGTGTCAGTAAAATCCAACGGTGTAGATTTTAAGTTAATTGATTATTAGTTTATATTTTTTCATTTTTCTTTTATTCTTTATTCAATTTTTTTTTTAAAATATCAACCAAAAATCTCCACCATTATCCTCTTGCCACACTTTAAGTGTAGCATGCCACACAAACGTTTTTCCCTAATTTAAAATAGGAGTTTTGGGATATTAGTTCCTCAACTATAAATGCCAAAAATCTCTCAAATCTTCATAATGCCAATTGATTATCTTATGTAAAAATAGTCCGTACCTTAAGAAATTTGTTAAACTGATGGAATGTAAAACTTTCCAACCAAGTTCTTCAAATATCTATTTTAGGAATAAAATAGTTCATCAACATAAAAAACAATGTAATCTAATTATGAAATCCATATATATTCTAAATCCACAAAATCACATGCATTTCATGATATGTCATTTCCATGGAATGACATGACAATTTTATAAATTTCAAAGATATGAAGGATATATTGGTAAATGAAATTAGACTATTAAACATGATATTCAATGCTGTATAATTCAATTTGGCATTTCAAAGGGTTTTATGTCTCATAATTTTTTTTCATGTTCTTTTTCATGTTTTGGATGAGAAATCAATTTGTTATTCAAAGTGTTCAATTGATTTTGGATTAATTCAATGGCTTCATCCTATTAGGGCAGTTACTATTGTCTTTCGAATCAATTATATCTTCATTTTGTGACGATAGTCTTCGTTCGCTGCATGGTCAAGCAGTGATTATTTCTCTCTTCATCAAAGTCATCGTCTCCACAGACTCTTCTCCGATTCAAAGTCGGCTCTTCGTCCTTTTTATCATGTCTTTTTTGTAGGTTGTCTCTTGACACATTTTTGCTCTCCAGGGGCAACTATCTACTTCAATTTCTTAATTTCAGTTCCTGCCATATTTTTTGTAAGTTTCCTCCGTCGTTGTCCCTTGAAAGAAAAAATTCTGGTTTTTTTGTGTTCTATCTTCATATGCATCTAATTGTGAATTCTTTTATTATCAGGGGATCTATCTGATTGTGTCAGATGTGCTTTTGATAATTGAGGTATGTGGAATATCGATGTGGTTTCACACTGGAAGACTTATTCAAAATATCTGTAAGAGGTAATTTATGGTCATTTTGGTATACCCTTATTCAAGTACTACTTAGCATATGATTTTTTTTATTTTTTTTTCTCAGCCTATCCCTTTAACTTCCTGGATAGATTTCGACAACTGTTCCTTCCTTTTATCCCCTACAGTAAGTCATGGAGCATTGTCCTCGCAGTTCTGTATTTTTTATATAGAGAGCAATTTTAAGCTTATTCAGTTTGAATTTACAACAATTTGTCAGGGGTAATCACATTTGATTCTGTAGTTGTGAAGGACGTCCCTTATTTCAAGTCATAATTTTTTTCCCTGTATTGTTCTTGTAGTTGTCATATGCTCAATTTTCTTTCCTGTATTGTTTCATAGGCCATACTTTGCTCAATTTTCTTTCCTGTCAAAGCGGCATGGTGCAACTTCTGAGGGTCAGGTTGTTCAGTAGGATGATTTTCTTTAATAGTTTAAGATGAATTGTTGATTTTGGAGAGATTAAAACTTTCCTACAATTGTTTTTATAGTTCAAAGAAATGGGCTATCTGCCGCAAGCAATGGTGAACTACTAAGCGCGGTTGGGCTGGGGAGATGGCACCAAAAATGAATTTTACACCTTTAGGAACTTGGTTAGTCATTCCATTATCTATTCCCGGATGTTAATACAATTGACCCTGAATTTATAGAAGTTTATCACTGAAATCTTTTCCCTTTTCTTTTTAATGGTTTTATACAGTATAGACGTTTATGATTGAGTGAGTCGACAAGGGTGGTGCTACTGCTATATTTGATTCTACTATTATATTTGATTCTATTAAGCTTACGTACAGTGTTTCAGTCTATTCTAAGTTCAACTACCCTGCCCCTGTGAACTAGGTATTTACATTATAACGATTAGTAATTTTCTCTCCAGGGTGGCACTTATCTTGAAATGCTAGATCGTTGAAGGAACGAAATGATCTTTTCCATGAGCAATTCCTGGTTGTCTTTCTCTTCTCATTCTATCTTAAGCATCCAGTTTAAAATCGTAGTTTACATAACCATTTCTATATCAGTAATTTCATGTCATCAATTATAGAAGATTGATATGTTCCGCTTTTTTGAACGTCCAGGTGGATGAATGACCGCTATTTGCAATCAAGCGATGAGGATATGAACGAGATTGATCAAGCTATCTCATTCAAGTGTGTGAGTGTGCACAATGGATCCGAGTTCTTCATGTAGTTTTTGTATGCAGTTATGCCATCAATTATTCTATGTAACATAGCATGCTGAAAGCACTTAGAAGTAAAAAGACGTGAACCTCTTTGATACATCTTTCTAAGCAAGATTTTGTATTAAAAAAAAAAGGAAAAAAAAGAGAGAGAAAAAGCATGTTGTATCTTGAGCATGCCTGTTCCCATGACGTAGTAACCTAAAACAACAAGGCAGAAATTGCCAACAACGTAATATGATAGGTGGTTGAAATAAAAATTTAAAAAATCGCGCAGCACGCGAATAACAAACTAGTTTAAATAAAGATAGAATAATTGAAACACACGGTGCACACCTTTTCTATAAAAAAACAGCAAAGGAAAGATAAAGGCAATTGCAAAAAAAGATTAGCAGAATTAACAGAGAAACAACCGATATGGGGCCCAGATTTGTTGAGAGAACGCTGTGAACGGTGGACACCTTTTTCTCATAAAAATATCACCTGATAAACATATGGAAAAATTCCCCAAAATTACAAAAATAAAAAATAAAAAATTTCCAACTCATAAGCGGGGAAAATAATTCCATTCTACTACAATTTCAAATCAAAGCCCAAAGCACGATCAAATTTCACACTTTGTTGATCCAACCATCACCCTCAAAACCATTACTCGTTTCCAGCACCACCCCAAACCCCATCCATAGTCAAAAGCTCATCGAAGTCCGATCGATGACCCAAAAATTCGTCGAAATCAAGTCGTTGATCAAGTCTCAAACCTTCTAATCTTCTCTGAATCTTTCCAATATTGTCGTATCTTATCAAAATCTAGTGTTTCATCGAAAAAAAAAAAAAAAACAAATCAGACGTCAAAACAACACAAAGAAACAGGACGCCTAAAATAAGACACTAGAACAGAGCGCATGAAACAGTATGCCAAAAAACAATGCGTCAAGTATATAAACCAGTGTGTCAAAAAATAATACGTCGAGTATAAAGCAGTGCAACAGAAGAAAACAATGCGCCAAGCGTATAAAACGATGCGTCGTTTCAAATCTTATGTCATAAAAAAACCTCCTTGTTGACTTGTAACATAACATCACCTTTTTTGAAAAGTTGCTCAAAATCAAACCAACAACAACAAAAACAAAATTAAAAAGATACAAAAATAAATCCACACTCTTTGAACTCATTTTTTTCAACCAAAACAAAAACACATTCTTAAATCTTTACCCGTTAAACCGCGTTTTTCCATTTGCTTTTTCTGAGTTGATATTTCACAACAGGTAGGAAGAACCAAAGATGATATCGACGGCTCACCTAGGAGTTCGATCACTTCAAGAGATCAGATACACAAACGGTTTGGGTTCCACAAACGGTTTGGGTTCGACTGTGATGCTATAATTGATGAAGATGATGATGATAGACGGGCAAGGCGATGATTGTGCAATTTGAAGATAAGAGATGACGATTTGGGTTCGACAAAAAGGAGACGGAGGGGAGAGAAGAGTGGAAAGTTGAAATTGTATGAGTTGTGGGTTTTTTTTTTTTCGAATTGTATGTTTTGGGAATATTTTTGTGAAAGTTGTAGGTTAAGGAAATTTTCTGTAAAAATATCACCAAAGGATTAGAACTATTTTCATTCTTAATTGAATCTTGCGTAAGTTTGTGGAGGAATCAGTTCTAGTTTGCTAAGGTCCTTTCTTCAAGAAATCCCAATCCATCCATCAAATTATCAATTCGATAATGAAAGCATACTAAACAGCTCGTTTGGTTACTGGTAAACTCCCACAAATACAATAAAGGTGTGTTTGTTTTGCGGTTAAATGGGATAATTAGTTGTTGGATTATAAATTTTGGGATGATTAATCCAAGGATTATTTGTCATAAGATTATTTACCATATTATGTTTTGTATAGTCCCCACACAGATCGTATTCGGGGTTGGGTTCGGGTTTCGGATTCTCATGATTAAGCGAGGCGGTGTCATCTTCTTGTGAGATTGGAAGGTGAAACGAATCGAGATTGGATTTGTCGAATATTGATATGATTATGAAAATGTATGTGTCGTTTAGGTTTATCTTTTGGCGATTTTGTGATTCGGTGGAGTTTAGATCTAAGGGAGAGAGTGTGTGATGATTTGGTCAATTTATTTGACATGAATTGAATCAAATCTGGGAATGTATTTGATTGTGTTCATGTGGTGGGAATGTGATCATGTTAGGAAATCTATTGACTCTGAGAAATTGTGGAGTGAGTTATGAACTCGAAAGAGTCTTTTGCGATTGAATTTTCCTCTTGGGCTGAGATCGGAAATATTGTTCAACCAACGTAAAAAAATTGTGTGAATAATTTCCTTATTAAAGTTCTAGTCCTTGCTAGAAAATGATTGCTATCAATTGGTGCTCTCTGATTAGAAATCAATTCTACCAAAATTTCGAACTAACCGTACAATGCGCACTGATATGATGTATATCAAACACTGTCATAAAGAGATCGCATGTAGCGGAAGAGGTGACCATTGGGTTTGAATATGTAATACCCTGAAAATTTCAACATTTAATAAATATATTTTCTTATGTTAAATAACGTACGATTGAATTAACGTTATAATGTAACGTTATATATTTAAACGAACGAATACTTAACGTTAATAAAAACATTACAACGATGTAACATATGTGTTTAATAAACGTACGTATTAAATATAACGTACGTGTAATGTTATAACGTTATAATAAACGTATTTAGGCTAACAAAATACGATCCTGGAAACATTCAAAATTTTTAGTGAAAAAAACGTCATTAAGTTAGAAATAATTTTGCCTATTTATGGATATATTTTTTGATTAAATAATAAAACAAAATAAGGATAAAAATAAACTGACAGAAATAAAACGAGGGAGAGAATTCGAATATATTTATAAAACCACTCCACCGCCCCAAAATCTCCCCACATCTTCAGCGGCTTCTCTTTCGGCGCCAAAACTCTCTGTGCACGCCTCGCCCGTCTACCAGAAATCCCGCGCACGTCAGACGACCAGCCCCTCTGCATCATCCCTTCCTTTTCCTGCTTCAACATCATCAACCTTCATTCTTCCCTCACACACAGCAATACACAGTCGCATCTTCACCACACCACCACGCATCAACCATCTTCACCACCTCGGCCCCAACATCGTTCACCATCAACCACCAAACTGTTCACAACCACCAACACACCTACCAAACACCACTACGACCTGCCGTCACCATCATTTCTTCCTTCTCCATCACCGTACCATCACATCATGTTTGGACAGTCACAACAGCAGAGACGGAGAGGGGGGGGGGGGGGGGGGGGGGAA
>JAOVYX010021895.1:0-15213 GCA_035668315.1 Drosera spatulata | reverse complement strand
TTCCTATGTTTCTGATACTTAAACCCCCTGTAATCTTGTCGCCTTGCTTCAAACGGACTTTGGAGCGGCGGTAACGCTACGTGTCAAGCAGGTATTGGACATGAAATCTTGGGGCGTTACACAAGGAATATAAAAATGACTCTTATTTTTCAAAACACCCTTTAGATTTTTAAGAGGATGACCATTGGTATTTTCAATGATATGACACATCATTGTAATACCTGGATGACAAAGTCTCTCATGCCATAACAAAATCATGTTAGGATCAATGGACTTTGAATCCATAACACTATACGACTCAATAACCTTGATTTCGACAAAATACAACCCAGATGAAAAAGCCAAAAATTTTTCAAGGATTTATTTAGTTCCAGAAATAAAAGATGTTATATAAAGATATTGTTTATCATCTTTACTTGTATTTTTCAAATGAAAACCGTTAAAAATATCCTTAAAACTTAAAAGATTTATTTTAGACTTTTGAGAGTATAAAGCATGCTTGACATGGATTTCCGTACCTTTGATAGTGTAAAAATAGCACTTTCAAAACCATCAATAATCTTTGAAGTATCAGAGATTGTATTAACATTGACTCCACCCATCTTTAAATTTAAAAAATGCTTCTTACTTGAAGGATTGTAAGAGTCGTTCCACTATCAACAATGCAAATATCTTTCATGTCAATTCTGTAACTAAATTTTTTATTAATACAAAGTTTATTACATTGTTTGAAACAGTAAAGATTGAACACACATTGAAAATATATTAGTAAAACTTAAAGGAGAACTAGAATAGTGTTTTCACCATTCAAATGTTTCAAATTCAGCATCTTCGTTGTTTATTTCAATATTGAAACACCCGACTAAAATCTGAAACTTTTTCAGGTGGTGGAATTGGTTGAGATTGATCTTCTGTGAAGTTTGTTTCGAGCATTTTGCCTTTATCTTTAATGGAGTTTTGATAAAGATCAACAAAATATTTGGGAGTTTTACAAGATCTGGATCAATGACCTTCCATCCCACAATTATAACACTTTCCTTTGTCATTCTCCCTGGGTCTGTTATATGGAGCTTTTCCCCTCCTCTATGCCTGATTGTCATTTTACATTTTCTGATGGCTCACAGTTACAATCGGATTATAACGTTGATCATGAAATATTTCACGACCACGAACACCTCTACGACCTCGTCCTCTTCCACGTCAATTGCTACTTTTGGTAGCCATTGTTTCAGGAAATGGGACGTAAACAACTGGACGAGCCTAAGAATTTTTCATGAGAAACTCCTGGTTCTTTTTTTGTGGGGTTGCCTCGTTATTGTCAACTATGATATGTTTTAGAACTTTTGTATTTAGGTGTAATTCAATATCAAGAATTTAAGATAGGTAGTTTTTCTTCTGATAGGTCTATTGTTTTAAATTCCAACTTTTTGAGGTTCGTCATAGTTCTTTGAATAGATCAAAATGATAAGTTTATTAAGTTTATTTATTTTTTAATGAAAATCATATACAAAAATATGGATATAGCAGTTTAATGATAGTACTGAAAATTTTCAGTTATTATCATTTTTTTCATAACATTGCGATTTGTTGTAAGCTGTCTAATTTATTGATAAAAAATGATATAAAATAAATCAGATCATATAACAGCTGATAAAGAAAATTTTATTCAATTTCACTCATATATGTATAAATTATTATCCATCATATTGTCAAGGCATGTATTTAATTATAATGAGGAAGTAAATGATTGTTACAATGTTAAGAAGTACTAGTAACAATAAATAGCATAATAATTAGTTAAGATTGTTCCGAATTTTGTTTGCTATTTCTTCATCATTGGAGGCCATTACATCGTTTATTGTACTTTCTTTTGGCTTTTGATCTCAACTGATTAGAGACTCTTGCTAATAACATGTTGTAGAACAAGTGTTTTCACTGGTTGAACTGATTCGTCAATATACCCGATTTCATTTCGCCGGACGATAAACGTCGAAATTAACAAGAGATGTTAAACTATTTTAAAAAGAGAATATAGAGAGAAAATAGAGATTTTCTGCTCTTAGAAATATATACATAACATCTTACAAATAAGTTCTATTTATAAAACTTAAGATAATTAATTAACATCTAATTTTCTCATATAATTAAGTTGATTAGATTTAATTAACAGCTAATTAGATAAGCCCCTTTAATAACCTCAAAAATGGGTAAGATCTAAAAAAAATCTAAATTTAGATATAATATATCATTTTTAAAAAGTAATTATATTTAAATAATTTACAACATGGACTATTTTTTTACAGTTTCTAGTGTTTGATGTTCCATTTTTGGCCGTTGAGAGAGTGTTAAATTGAATGCGATGATGTCTGTGAAATAAACGTTGGACAAAAGGGACAGAACAAGGACTACCTGCAAGAAAGTAGACGGAATGGACCAATTTGATTGAGAGATTTGAAATAAACCAATACTACCCTCCTGGACCTCTACATCTCCCTTCTCTTGATTAAGTATATATTAGAAATGTACCATTGTTTTCTTCCCTGTGTGCCTGTCCATAAAAAACATCGAATCTTTGATCTCGTGGTTGTGTGGAACGTTAAAGGATTAGTTAATTTCTAATTTCTTCATATATACAATCAAAGTTTTCAAATAAACGAGAGGTGATTGTTTTAGCATCATCGATCTAGATATGATATAGCGATCATGTTGGCATCAGGTTATCGTGCTTCATATCGTGATTATCGAGTTGAACAATCTGATACTATAGGTTTAACATTCCCTTTTTGACATAAACACACCTATTTGATGAGGATGATCAGATGCTGATGATTTGGTGATGACTGCAGTTAATTGTGCATGCCCTTTTCCTCCCAAGTATAGCGCTGACACCATTGAAGCAAATAAAGTATACATTGAGAAACTGATCCGAAAATTGAAGAAAAAAAGGCCTGAATTTTTGCTGTTGTTTACTTGCTTGCTGATCCAAGCTTTTCCAAGGATGGAATCTGAATCCCTCATCATCTTCAACATCATCACCCCTGCGATTACTTGTGTCATCTTATTGCATTCATTTTGTATTAGTAGTGTATTTCTTTGTATGCCGGCCAGATTAATGAAACAAATGAAAGGTCTCTCTATCTATTCTAAACTTATAGATGCTTATGGCTTATGAACAAACTTATAAATAACACGTGGATTTCATAAAATGAAGACCTTTTTATGACATAGGTGAACCTAATATGATCGGCCAACAGGTGAACTACGTACAACAAAGAAAAACACCACCACCCCAGTTCTGCTTATCACGGGAAAGACGAATGCACACAACAATTAAAAGAAACCATAGAAAACCCAATTCTTTATCCCAGATTACTTTCATAGATAAGTTGACATCATGTCTGTATTATTTCCACAACATAAAACTACAATGACACACCATTTTTCCAAGTTTCAAAGCAGATTTCTAAAGCAAGATCTAATGAGTTGTGGAAGAGTAGAAGAAAAAACCTTGCCTTAATCGTTAACTGTTACCATCAATCAGTGTATTTGTCCAGCTCACAATCTCTCTACTGTAACTTTTTGTGCATTGGGCTTTGTTGCTGCAGCTGTATCCTTTTTATTTTACTGTGTTTCATTCATGTTCATTCACTGCTACTCTGCTAGCTCTTTCAACATGTGTCTGATGAATCTGCACCAACCTTCAATAGCTTGAAGAATTAAACTTTTTTTCATTTCTATATGAATTTATGCTTATAAGATCACTTGTATATCATTGCCTACATCATATACTAACTCACATCAGGATTATAGCATTCCTCTGTTTATGTTGAGTAATTGGCCTTATAATGCTAATAAATCTATGTTGAGTAATTCGCTCTTTCAATAAGTCAGTTTGAAACTATGAAACAATTCGGAGCCTAAAGTTCTATTGAGCTTATGTGTGAGTTGATAATCTCATCATTAGTGTTCATATATATGTGTAAGTTGGTTCATATATTATACGCGTGATTTAGATATGAGTCTGATTCATACATGAAATTTTTTCAAATTAATCACTTCTTCATTGCACTCTTTTCAAATCCCAAAAAATAGAGTCAATCTCTTTCATTTGCATTTACCAAGTTTAACCATTAAAGTGCAGCAGTACCCCATAGATCTCTTCCTTGTGATGAAGATGATATTTCCATATATGACACAGTAAATGTCACGGTCTCCAAAGCTAACATGACTCATTTTGGCAATGGTTGTAACATCAAGCACAAGAAAGTACACTTTTGGGTTGACCATATTGAAATACACTTTGGTTAATTTAATTTACTGTATTTTGGAGAAAATGAGGGGTAAAGAACTGAGGCAAAAGAACAGAGCATGTCAACATGGGTACCTTATATTGACTCTTTTTTTTTTTTTTTTTTTGTATGAGGGATAAGAAAAATATTGCATTTACAATCTTGTGGCTTAAGCAAATCTATGTCGGTTAATTACTATTTCTAATGCGGCTACAATCTGCCCACAGTTTATGTAGAAAACAACACCCAACAATTTATCACGCCGCAAATCTTGATGCAGTTAATTATCTACTACAAAGTTTTTCCACAAATGATGGTTAAAGATAAAACATCGTCTGATCCTATTTTAAGAATCGACCTTATTAAACAATTCAATTGATGAAAAGAAACAAATCTTATAGGAGTACTACTCCACATAGTGCTCTTATTGTAGTGTGATTTTAGCTTGCTGTGCAAGGTGGGATTAAATTAATGTTACAAATCTTTCAGAGCTATATACATTTTCCACTGTAGAAATCGATTGGTGTCATTTGTACAAGTGAACTGAGTGATTGGATTTCTACCCTACTCTGCAAGACATGTATTCATATCAACTACTGTGACTACTTTGTACTTTTATTTCAACTACCACAACTAGCTTGTGGACAAAAAACTGCATGTATATATAACAGTTTTTCTGTTCGTAGCAAGAAAAGAATGCGTGCATTTTAATC
Source organism: Drosera spatulata (assembly GCA_035668315.1). Lineage (NCBI taxonomy): Eukaryota > Viridiplantae > Streptophyta > Magnoliopsida > Caryophyllales > Droseraceae > Drosera > Drosera spatulata. The sequence continues at coordinate 10,211 of JAOVYX010021895.1, read as the reverse complement.
TTATCAAACTTTGTCGATGATGAAAGCATATGGATTGATTCCATACACTATACATTTGTAAGTTTTGACATATCGACGACAAGGTTGAGTTGATCATATTCAAATTGATGGCCACATCGTTACAATATACTACATGATAATCGATTGATTTGTTTGAGACATGAACTTGATGGGTCGATCAGCTGATATCAAGGTTTCGTCTATCCAATGGAAATAATAGAAGTTAAAGAAAGAAGCATAATTATATAATTCTCTCAAATACAGAACGTGGACAAGATGATGTATGTAAATCATATCTTTATTTTTATATAAAGAGATTGTTTCGAGATTATCACTAAACCAACAGTAGAACCTATGTATTGTCAATAACTAATGGAGTATACAAGTACTAGCATATACTTGTTGCACTTTTTAAATATCCCACAATAATTACAATATTATTATTTAAAATTTTTTTTCTTTTTAAAATACCAAAATATCCCTACATTTTATTTTATATATCACATCAACTCATCTTACTGTCACTTTTTCTTCCATATGTTTTCCTCTCTTCTTTCTCTCACAAACCTTCAAGACAATCTTTACATCAAAAATTAAATGCACACATAAAATCATTCGTTGGTCAATTTATTGTATTTATTTTGGGATGGAGGGAATTGTACAATGTATCAACAAATAATTACAGAATTGATTGAGATGAATTATCATTAGGTGATTCCCTAGTTAATCAAATGATATACACATGCAATAAGATTACAATTGCAGTGGTCAAACCCAACTGCAGTCAGTCAATGCTAAATCCCAAAAATCCGCATCAGAAAAGAAAATTAATTAAGCATTTAATTATCATTAGAAAAAAATGACTTTGGAAATGGAGAGATCACAAGAGAGCTAGAGACAGAAAAGGGAGAAGGCTGCGCATGAAATACTCTCATCTTGAGAGCTTGTAGATTCAACCTAACAACCCAGATAATCTTGTAATTGACATGGTTTGAGATAAACTCAGCATACACATGATGTAAAGTAATCACGAGTAATTAACATTACACAGTAACTATGTATAGTTGATAAATCTATCATCGTGATTATATATAGTTACGTATTGATCATGGCTATCAAGTTTCAGATAGATTAATGACGACATTGTTCTTACAAGTGCTAATCGACAAGTACTCATAAGAGATGCAAACTAACACCAAAAGTCACCAAATCTTACCCTCTCATGATCATTAACGTACAAAACTATCACGACCGGTGAGACACGAGATTCGAGATTGAACTTGATCGACGAAGCAAATGTAACCGGTTGGGGGGAATGAAGCCTGGTCCGAGAACCACGTAAGCGAAAATCCGATGTAATCCATCAATGTAACAACATTGATGAATATTACATGACATAACAATGTACGTTCAACACGAACATTGATCGATCTATCGCCTCCATGACCTCGAACCAAACGACGTTCCCCTCAATCCAACCTTTGCACACATAACAACACCTCCGAATCACCCCTACCACGACCACCATGAGACGAGAAATCCGGTGATGTTTGAGGGGAATGAAGCCTGGTCCGAAGCCATGCCATTCGTTCAATATTCATAGATGCAACAATGAGCTAATGCCTCGAGCCAGCCAACATTCCCCTCAACACACCCATTTCACACTCAACAAGCTAATATGTTTTGCTTTTTCTCTCATTTCTGGTTTTGAAAGATGTATAAAGGACTTTATGAACCCTAAGGCAGATGTTGGGTTTCTTTATAGACAGAGACATGGGAGAGATAGATAGGGAGACACATTGAGAGACTGAAAAAAAAAACATCAAGCCATAAATTCACTCTGCTTTGCATTTATTAGGCTCACTACCCTATAGCCTAATGGATCCAAACCTTTCTACAATATGTTTTCCTATTTTTTTTAGAGAGTACGATTTGATTGGTCAGACATTCATGTTAAGTTATTGATCATATTGTGAATCTTAGGTTGAGAGACTTTGTTAGTGGTCTATTGATAATAGTTAAACTTGCAACACTAACACCAACATCTCAGACACGCATATCATGGATAGGATCTGAAGAGGTGTAGTTGCATTTAGTATTGACTAAATGCGAGAACATTTACTGAGGATTATAGAGAGATTACAGAGAGATTACAGAGAGATTGTTTCTTGTTATTTTTACGGACCTAACTGGTTTAATTTGAATCTTAGTTAAACGTTTGGTGTTCTAGTAACCTAGCCATACAAAATGTTGACTAAGATATCATGTATGACAGATCAGACCAGATCAGATGCATGTCCCCAAACATAACGCTGCCAATTGGGCATTCTAAGAAAGATCCCCTACACACATTAAAGCACAAAAATCACCATGATAAAGATGGGATCATGCTCTATACATACTAGAGCTATGCTAAGCTAAGCTCAATAGTCTACAATAATATAAACATAATTGTCACAATCTTTGACCTTTGATCAAGGAACATGTCTCAATTAAAGGGGTCTCGATGCATGTTCATTGGCACTAGCTTGTCTAAACATGTAACTAGTGGTTCTCCTCATCTTGTCTCTCAATTAAATGGCCAAGACTTAATGTGGAATTGAAAATGGGTCTCTTCAAATGTTGGTGAGACTTTCATCAAAATGAGTAGCTAGCTAGCTACTTGAGATTTCCCCAAATGAGTCAAACTTGTGAGAAGACATCATGAGAAAAAAGCGTACATATAAATTTTTTTGGCCAAAGAAAAGTGTACAAATATTTAGATTGTCAAAGCCTAACTCCTACGTGTTCATTCAAAGATTATGTTTCAAAAGGATGGGATCATATTAAGTTTTGAAAGACCTTTCAAAAAGCAGGTAAAAAGGATCGATTATCTCATGAGATACAACTAGAGCTATGCGCTTATAGCATAAACTTGAGTTTCGAGTAGAATCAGTTTTCGATTGATCACTCGAAAGTTCAATACATTGGGAGCACTATATTTGATCCATGATTATGGCGTGATACTAATGTCATGGCTCTTCGTAACACATAGGAGCACCAATCCATGATACTTGAGTCAAATTTGTTTCAAATAAACTTTGAAGAGCTAGATCACAAAAAGCATTCGATAATTAATTAAACTAGCCTCCTATAAGACGACAACCAATTCCCAAGGTGGCAGTACAAATCAACGACCACCCTGCAAAGCCTTTTAAATGCAAGGTGGTAGCAGGATCTGAAATTTCTCCTTTTCCCATGTACCAATTGTTTGATTAATTGGTTAAATTAACTCTATGATGACGATGATGATGAGGTTATCATTAGTGTTTTTAGCTTCGTGCTCTGCCTCACTTTATACTCTCTTGTACCTTCACCTTTACTTCTTTTAACCTCCACATATTTACTTCCATTTGGCAAGAATGCCTCTCTTCCTACTTAACCTTAATTGCTATTCAGAGTATCGGATATGATGTTAAGAATGAGAGATATACACAGTTTTTCATTTTTTATAACATTGAGATTCATGATAGTTTTAGAAAATATCTAATCGTCGACCAATATGTCAGAGAAAAAAATACTTATTATTGAATCAATTTTTTTTGATTATTGATTGAATTGATTGATAAATGAGAGATTTGCTACGATAGTGATGTATGGTGTGGTAATTTATTTGGCATAGTAATTAGTCGCTGATCAAGGGGAATGCATGCATGCACTAGTATAAAGCTGATCAAAGACATTCTTGTAACAAACCCAATTCATCCCATCCCCTCTGGTGCAATCAATAAATCTCAATTAATGTCGTTGAGCCATATATTTTTTGTAAGTTACAGACCACCAATTATCACTTGAAAAATCCAAGTACATAATTTTATTTAAACTACCAAGTTCATCAATTGTAATTAATTACAACCACTGTATATATAAAAAAAATCAAACTTTTTGCAAACGTTTATAATTTTAGATCGCTAATTTAACTACTGATTTACCCGTAAACTAAATTAGCGATCAAAAAAAAGACAGACGTAACATAACGATCGAAACGATCGCAAAATAATTCTAATGATCGAATCAGTCGCAAACTTGTATTATATGGACGAGAACCAGATCTACTTTCCCTTTCATTCACTTTCTTTTTTCCTTCGTCACACACGAGAATCCATCACCCCTAACGACCACCACCACCACACTCCCGACCACCACCATCACCGTCGCCTCCCCCTCCCCTTCTTCACCCACCTTTATTTCTCCCTCCCCTCATTTTCCACATACGAATTTTTTATCCCAAAAAATTAAAACAACCGACGACCACCGACGATCACAGGCAGGGAAACACGACACATCAAATTCCGCTCAACAACTTAACCTCTTCTTATACTTATAGGGGTCAACCCTGCCAAAAAGAATGTATGCTAAGCAGGCAGCGGCAGTAAGGAATGAATGTACTAATATCAGCCATTCCTTTAGGATAACACTTTCAGCCAATTGTCCATCAAACCATAACCTAATTTGTCCCAAATTGTATAATTTTTTAAATTCTTAATATCTTTAAATTGTATATATTTTTGAGAAGTGTTTGATTGGTTTGATAGATTTGGGTTTTATTGGATAATGGCTGATTTTTGGTATAGATTATTGTATTAATTTGTTGTGAATTTTGGAATGGTTTCGCCGTTGGAATGTAATTTAGTTTAGGTGAATGGGTGTTCGGATGAGGATTGTTATTGAAAAGTTTGTGAAAGGGTGTTCGGATGAGAAGTTTGTGAAGGGGTGTTCGGACTATTTTCGTCCTGGAGTGAATACGTACTCGAGAACGATTTAATTTAGGTGAATGGGTGTTCGGATGAGAAGTTTGTGAATGGGTGTTCAGATGAGAATTGTTATTGAAAAATTAGGTTGCACTTGGTTTGTGAATGGGATGTTCATCGAAAAAGAAGTTTATGAATTGAGTGAAATATTCTGTGAATTATTTGATTTTAATGAACTACTTTGTTATTGAAAAAAATGTTTGTTAGTGGATTAATAGTGAATTTAGGTATGATTTTATTTGAACTAAAATTGCCATGGCTAATTGTTGATTGTAATTTGGAAGAAATTTATTTTTGGACTCAAAAATAATATAAAAACTGGATCATTAACTAGTTAAAAGGAAACATCTGAATTATTTACTAGTTGATTATTTATGTAGGGAAGGCGCAGTTTTAATTGTTTCAAAATTTTAAGTTAGGTTGATTTTGTTAATGCTTGTGTGACCAGAGTGATGGATTCGCATTTATCATGAGTGTACCATAGATCATGGATGTATGTACGGCTAATCGACAGGTTTTTTAGTGAGAAATATGCTTGGAATGTCGACAAATTTCTAAACTTTATTGTTCAACATCAACCGTTTAATTATTCTAAATACTTTAAGTCTCAGTGTATGAAGTGTTGGAATAGAGACTATTAATTGGTTGATGTCGTGAGGACGCATTTGTATACGTCCGGTTTTTTGCCTGAATATTGGAGAAGGAATTTTCAAGGTGAGTTTGAAGTGAGTGAGTCTGTCCGGGGTTAATCCCTATGAGAATATGGTGACAGATGGTTTTGGGGCTGCTAACTTTGAGAGCATGGTAGGGAATAGGAAGGATGTCAAGGACAATCCTCCGCCTGCTTCCAGAGACTTCTTTGACATGTTGAATCCAGCATGGGAGCCATTGTATCCTACTTGCAAACTCTCTCAACTGGAGGCCACGTCTAGGTTGTTGAACATTGTGACAACAACATACTTCATCGAGCGACAGATGCCATTGCAGTTTTTGTTGAAGGATATCTGTCCGGAAGATAATGTGATGACGAACACGTTGTACTTGACTAATAGGATTATGAGGGACATTCGGCTTTCTATTCAGAAGATAAATGTTTGTTCATATGGCTTCATGTTGTTCTGGAAAGGGAATGACGGCTTGGAGTCATGTTTCGTCTCGATACAAGAAAAAATAGAGAGACGAGAAACGAGTTGCCCTGAAAGTATTGAGATATTTTTTGATAACTCCAAAGCTGCAACAGTTGTATGCAACTAAGAACATTATCGAGGCGATGTTTTGGCACTCCACCAAGTACAAGGTTGAAGACCACATGTCACATCCATCAGACGGTGAGGCTTGGAAGCATCTGGATAGGGAGTTCCCTTAGTTCTTTGCAGAATCGAGAAATGTTCGCTTGGGATTATGCACAGATGGATTTGCTGCTTTCTGTAATTTTGAATTCGAGTACTCATGTTGACCTGTGATATTGACGCCATATAATCTTTCTCCTGGCTTGTGCCTGAAGATTGAGTTCATAATACTCTCCATGATCATTCTTGGGCCTAAAAGTTCAAAAGGAATCAAGATGTATACTTGCAGCCTTTGATTGATGAGTTGAGGTATTTATGGAGCTTTGAGAGTGTAGACGATTCTCATGATCCACCGCCACCTTCATATCAGAGCAGATCCATGGCTTTTAAGGCTATGTAGATCTGTATGATTTCTATAGTTTTATGTAGTTTTCTAACTGTTTTTGGTTTGATATACGATTTTTGTATTATAACGAATAATTGATATTATTTTGTGTTTTTCCCATGTTGGTTTTGTATCATTTGATGTGTTGGTGTTGGATTGTGGATGTGAGAGATTGGATGGATGGGTTTGGATGTAGTTTAGGTGAGATTTTGTATTGCGCAAGGAAATGCTACAAACCAGGTTTTATGTGCCCGAATTAAGGTTTTTTTATGACAGATTCTATCGTTAATTAACGGTTGAAACGGTCGTTAATAAGCGGTTGAAACGGTCGCTAATTAAGTTTACTTGAAATTGCATTCCCGGAATAAGTTTTAGCGATGGTTTCGATCGCAAATATAATTAACGATCGGTGTTTTAACGACCGTTTTCTGCGATTGAATATCGATAGCAAACAACATTTAACGATCGAAATCACTGTTTAACGATCAATTTTTTCGATCCCAAATAGCGGTTTATTTTGTAATGAACAAACACTAATCAGCTTACAATCTAAGGATATTTCATTCCCTAAGATGATGCGAAAGTTCATTTTGGGGCTTATAAATTATATAGACTCATAATAACATCACGTATGGAGTATAATTTGTACATCCTTGATCCCACAAAAGATGCAACAATGTGATTTAGAGGTATATCAAGAAAACCTTTGATTAAAATCGTGAGGCGATTAAACTTCGTTTTATATGAACTTATGTACTTTCAAATGACACACAGAGTAATTTATAGGAGTAATATATATAGGGTTGTGGGAGTTGCATATAATACAGCCAACAGTAGTAGTTGCCTTTACAAATTTAAAAATTTAATTATCATCTTTTTAAAGTTCAATATTTAAAAATTTAAAAACAACTTGATTTTTAAAAAGTTATGAGTGAGGCTACAATCAATAGGCTGAACTAATCTATACACTCGTGCAATTATTCATAGGACTAATCTAATCTAATATATATCGTATCATCCAATTATTTGGATGATAAACGGTAAACAGTATGACAGGGCATTATTATCACTTTTAAAAAATATCAATTAAAAAAATTAAAACCAATTAAATAAAATCTAATTTAACATATAGTTTAATCAATCAGAATTAAACAGCATCTCGATTCCTCTTTTCATTAACCACTGTAACCTGAATTTTACTAGTCTAATATATATCAAAATTTAATCATCATGATTCTATATGATAAAATCCTAAATTAAAAAAAATAAAAATCATATCTAAATCTAATAACCATGATCTATTTTTCCAATAAATTTTTAGGACTTTAACTTACTTAAACTAAATATAAACTTTAATCCCTCAAATTTAACGTAAAATTTTTGGATCAAATAAAAATATATAAAATAAGCATATATAGAAAATCTTTCACAAACAAATAATTATAAAAAATCCTAATAATTTTATATATGAAATCATCATTTATTATAATAAAATAATAACCTTTATCACTATGATAGAATTTATCAACAAAAAAAGAAAATGATTATAGAATTATACTTCATCTTATCTACCAAGATAAAATCTTAATTCTTAAATATTAATACACACCTGCGAGTACTCTGCTTTATTTCATAAGTCGAATTTTATGCTAGATTTTTTAATCTTTATCTTTAAATTCAATCTAATATTTGAGATCGAGTACTAACATAAGCAATTCGTGCAATTCGTGAAACATGTGGTAGATATTGTTTATCCCAATTTCAGCATGAATTATCATGGTTGATCGTAATACCCCATAATTTCATGATTTAAATATATAAAGTATGTTATAATTTTGATATAACGTGTACGTAAAGTACGTGCAAAATGAATGCACGAAAAATTATAACAAACGAATAACATTATAACGTGCAAATAAAAGTAACATAACATTATACGTAACATTAAAACATTAAAACATTATACGTAACGAATGACGTTATACGGCACGAATAAATATAGCCAATGGATAAAGTTATATCACAAGAATCAAGATAACGAATAGGTAACATAACATTATAACATTATAAATATTACGCGTTAGGGTTAATCATTTTGATCCCAGAAAATTTAAATTATTATATGAAATATGATATAGGTAACAGGAATTAATTATCGGACGATTAATATTATGAAAATGGGATAAATAACAGTCTGACGAAAATTCAAAAAGAGAAAAGATACACAGATCTTGCATGATCATGTGGCATCTAACAACTTATTTTCCCTAAATGCAGTTTCTTCCCGACAAGTCCTTTTCCCCCTATTTTATTGCCCCTGCACAATACGTTATGATCATGTTAAAATATACTGATACTCACTAATTTCTCCCCTCATTGTTCTACCTCTTTCACTGTTCTCTTTTCTTCTTCACTATGAGCCGAACCAAACACACCTTCAACCACCGTCAACATCAACTCTCTTCGATCACCATCTCCACCACCAACGACACCACACCACCACCACCCACTACAAAAAACTGTATCGTTTTGCGACCGAATAGTTCCGTCGCAAAAACGAAAAATTCCGTTGCAGAGATAAATTGCAACGGAATCTGAGACGGATTATGCCGTCACAACAAATGGCATCACAAAACCAATAATTTACAATGGATCCGTGAACAATGTCGTGAACGGTGTCATGAACAACATCGTGAATAGTGTACGGTTATGGACACAGTTTACACAGTGATCCGGTGAACAGTGCTCCGGCAGAAATAGTGTTTCAAGAAGGAATTGAGGAGGTTGTGAAAGGGGTTGATAAATTACCGGCAGAAATGAAAGATGAAGATAAGATGAAAATGGATAAGAAGGCACGTACCGCTTTACAACTATGTCTTTCTAATGACATTTTTCAGAACGTCCTGGAGGAAAAATCTGTCAAGATTCTTTGGTATAAGCTGTCCACCTTATACATGAGTAAATCTGTTGCTTCTCGTTTGTACATGAGATAACGTCTCCATTCTTTCAAAATGAAAGAATCCACTACCTCACTAGAAAAACACTTGACGGAGTTTCAGACTATCCTTGTTAGTCTGAAAAATGTTGGAGTCACCATCGACGATGAAAAAGTGTTCTCTCCCTACTAGCACTACAAAAAAGGGGTTCTTTTGCGACGGAAAATTTCCGTCGCTATTAATGTGGTCGCTAAACCAAATTTTAGCGACGGATCCGTCGCTAAAAAATTAAATAGCGACAGATTGACTTTTTTCGTCGTTAATATCTTTTTTCCAAAGCAAGATATTTAGCGACGGAGTCCATCGCGAAATATCTTCGGCAATTTGAAGAATTTAGCGACGGAATCCGTCGCTACGCATCAATGCAAACTTGAACAGTTTAGCGACGGAATCTGTCGCTAAATATCAATGCAAACTTGAACAGTTTAGCGACGGAATCCGTCGATAAATATCAATGCAAACGTGAACAGCTTAGCGACGGAATCCGTCGCTACGTATCAATGCAAACTTGAACAGTTTAGCGACGGAATCCGTCGCTAAATATCAATGCAAAATTGAAGATATTAGCGACAAATTCCGTCGCTAAACTTCAATGCAAAATTGAAGATGTTAGCGACGGATTCCGTCGCTAACTGATGTATATTTTTAAAAATATAAAAACAGAATTTCATCCGTACCAAAAAACATACAGGTACCTGAAACCTATTTAGCAACTCCAGAAGATACAAACATCAATCAAAATGAAATAAAA
>JAOVYX010021894.1:0-15213 GCA_035668315.1 Drosera spatulata | reverse complement strand
AGTTCATCAGGACAAATCAATGGCTGCAATTGCCCGTAAAAAACCCTGCAACAATAGAATAATAGAACAAAAGGTGTCATCTGATTACAGCTAACTTTTGAAGGGAAGAAGAAAAACAGCAGAACCAAAGAACAAAAAACTATGAGCCACACTTTTAATTGCCAGGCCATTTGTAACTGGTGAGTGTCGACTATAGGGAAATGGTATTTCGGGCACAAGCCTTGGCACTTGATCTAGAAGGGAGCGAAGGTATTTCATCACAACAAATCTACTGCATCCTTCGAAACTTAAACTGATATAGATCCATTTTTAAACATGCACCCTTCATTTGTTGGAGACCTTCAGCTCAACTCTAGATGCCAGTTCTGAGTTTGCCACTGCCAATTTCCTATCTAGACTAGAGGTCTAAAAGGTTATTTTTCAATCAGATCCCAAAGCTGGGCATGCTATCCGAAAGATTTCATCATCAAGTATGAGCTCAGCCTTTCTTCCTCGAAGCTTGTTTCTTAAACAGAAAAAAGTTGGAGCTTATTTCACTGGGATCATTTAACACCTTTTCTTTAGAGGGGGGAAACATATACAAACATTTCACAGTTTTTTATGAGGCACTTGAGAGGTGGTATATTATAAGTTGCAATTTGAGAGAAGTGTTCTCCAAAGTCGCCCTTGAGGCATCAAGTGTTCAGAAGCAGAGGAGTAAGGCATTTGATGAGTATGAAGGCGAGGCACCAAATGGACCTAATAGCTCTATGTGACTTGCAAATATTCCTTGCTTTTGATAACACCTTCAGTAAACTGAAAAGAGAAAAAACCAAAGAATCTTAGATTGCTGCTCGTCTGCAAATCACCTTAAAAGTTGCACATTCTCCTCTTTAAGAAAAGTAGGGATTAGAGACTCTGCATGAGACAGCAATAAACCTACAAACACCATTACTCAGTTGGAACAGTGGGACATTATCTAAGAGATTTATAGCCAAGACATATACTCACCAAGATTCTGACACACTAAAATTGTTTTTCGATTATCATAAGTGGGATAATATCCAGTTGATTTCGATGATCCTATTTCCGAGCAGGCGTGAAATTTGCGAAGAAAAAGGTTCCTCTCTTGCTCTGTTTCAGAAGAATCATGTTACTAGCACATCAGAGACATGCCAATAACAACTTTTCAGGAAAGGAACGAACCTTCACAGATCTTTGGGACAAAACAGTGGAGATTGGCAATTACTTTCACCAACAATGCTGTTCTCTGATGTGCATAGGTGGGCTGGGACGTGCTGCTTGGAAGGAAGGTAAACTTTGAATGTTCAGCATTCAGCTCTGAACAATAATGTAGAATCCATCCAGCTGCAGCGAATGGCTCATACACTAATGCCGGTTCCTCTTCCTTCAGAGCAAGATTTGAAGAGCACCAGCTAGATAAAAACTCTTGGTAGGGAAGGGAAAATATTTCAGCTAAAACACCCGTCTGTGAAGAAACATAGCAGTTCATCATGATGCGGCTAAGGGTGGGATGCGTTGAAAATAATAGAAGATAAGTATGTGAACAAAATAAAACCACAAAACCATTAGACAAAATATCATAGCATCTTCCAATAACATGCTTGTCAAATCTAAAGGAGGCCAGCAGCACCTAAATAAAACACGTGCATTAAGAGATGTAATATTAGAAGTAATTAAGCAACATGACAAAGGAGACATGCTTACAAAGTATAAGGTAATGTATGATCTAAAATTTGAATCATCCGAAAAGATATCAGCCAATCGTAGTGCATTCAGCCGCAAGAACCCCTTTGGATATGTTTTCTTGGGACTGCTGGGATGTTCCCTATTTTGAGGGTAAGGATGTTCTGCATTTCGTGTTAACATCTTCGTCAACAATGAAAGAACCTGTGCCATGAGACAGTGTTTAGCCATATTAGCAATTCATCTGAGAATAGAAATAGCAGCATCCATTGCACACTAACCAATTGCCTGGAAAATAAAGGACACATTAGCTCAGGCAATCTAGCAATCCCAGGACAAACATGATAAATATCAACCACAGCGAAAAATCTTTTTGAACCGTCGAAGTTAATTTGATTCCTAGCCATGCCAAGAATCACTTTAACCAACCACTAACTATTACATTTCACATACTACCATGCAGAGGATTGCTGAAATAGAAAATGTACTTGGAAAGAAAATGAAAGAAGATACTCAGGATATGGGAAATTGGGAACGTGATGAAAAATGTTTCATAGCACATACTTCCAATACAGCAGCCTTTGCCAAATTCATACTTCTTGGAACAGTGGCAACCTCATCCAGGTAGGAAGTGCTTTCAGCTTCACAAAGATGCAACAGCTGCATATGTAAAATGTTCCCTTCAACAAATAGATTCTGTACATTCAGGTTTTTCCAGAACACCCAGAGTTATGCAAGACAGCTAAACTGTATGGAATATGTGACCTTATTGCCAAGGCAACAAAAAAAAAAAACATGATAGTCCTGAATAAATTACGAAGAATTGACTCGACATGTTTATTAATATATGTGTTAATTATGTGGATGTTTACTTTTTTTCCCATGTGAGTGTGAGGAGGAAAGTGTGAGCGGCAAGAGAGAGAAAAAATAATGAAAGAGAAGATGATATAATATAAAATGAGTTAGGGATTACGAGTCTTGACACACCATTAAGGGATAAAATAACGACTCAGATTAAAGCAACTGAGATAGATGATTGAGATTAAATTATCCTGTTTTAATCTTGACCCTTCATCTACATGCTTAAATCTCAATCGTTGGATCACAATTTGACACACGGTGTGTCAAGACACACATTCCCTTTTCCCATAAAAATATGGATATTTTTGGCGTTTGACCACTCAAAAACTTGCCAATTATGAAAGTATTGTAATTTATATGGGACATCCATTTTTAGTAATATGCCGCAATACAGAGGAGTAAATGACTCATACTCATTCAACTCTCTCTAGACATGCAGCATAAAATCTCATACAGGCTACCATTTTCTTTTTATCAATCTCCATTGCTTGTCTTCTCTTATTTCATATTCCTGTAAGTGCAGAAACGAAAGCCGCATGGACAAGGAACTGACTCACAGTTGCAGGATCAGCTATGATACCTTGGGATGGGCCAGCAGCACATAAGCCAGCTCATGCCACTGGGATGATATACATCCTGTAAGTAGGTGCATACTGCAAGCAACAAGCACCGAATGAAGAAGCATGACGACACCTGTTTTTACTGTTGTTTTGTTTTGATCTTGTATTTGTTTTTGTACTATTGCTATGTTTTAGTCTGATTCTGTTGTTCTGTTTTTTTTTATTCTATTGTTCTGCCGCTCTGTTTTGATATAGTATTACAGTTTTATTTCTTTTTGTTCATGCGTTTTATTTTGATTTTATTTAACAGCTTTGTTTTAGATTTCAACGAGGATTCCGACGACGTGGTCGAATTCCGACGAAGATTTCGACGAAAATTCTGATCAAGATTTCGATGACGTGATCGGATTTCGACGAAGATTCCAATGACGTGGTTTGATTCAGACGTAGGTGGGGGGATGGTAGGGTGGGGGTGGAGAGGAGGATAGGATTAAGGATTAGATGAGATGGATGCTGAATTGTAATTTTTTGGAATTATTTTTTCTTGTGTATATATTTGTCATTATTGTTGAAGGAGTGTAGTTTTGGGTAATTGGCCTGTATATTTTTTTTTTATCAAAATTCATAAAAAATTAACACCCATAAATTAATGGAATATTATTATAGAGTTAACTAGATATTTTTTTTGTTGGCTTTAAAAGAAATTGAATTGTTTTGACACACAATATCATTTAAAAAAATTGATAAATTGATCATCTGTAAATTTTTAACAAGGAGTCATATGCCGTGGAATACTTCAGGAGAAATTTATGTTATTTTTTCTTAAAAAAAGTATCCATTTCAGATGAGTCCAGTAAAGACTAGGGAACGAAGCTCTCTTGTTCAAAGGACTAGAACTTCGAGATTTGTTTAACCACAAACTTAGTCTCAGTTTTAAAATTTTAAACGCTCTATATCAAACTCAAGTTAAGCATATATCAAAGATGTATTTCTATACATCAAGAAAAAATAATTCAATAATAAACAATTCTATAAAAAAATCTTTTTATCATTAAAAAAAAGAATCTTAAACGTAGATTTCTCTTCGTGGTAATAATATCTACATAAAATCCATTCTAATGAGATCACGGAGCGTATATCATCATTAGTTTATGGGTAATAAATCTCGAATTGCTTATATATACTACTGCTTCCACGTACATGGTGCTAATTTCTAAGATTTTCGTCATAGTTTTGTGGCAAAAATGGGCGATTTATTCAAGTACTTGACCTTGACCTGTTTGATTCTGGTCTCATCATATTATTGGAAAAAAGATGCAGGAATCTCAAAGCAATTGGAAAGTGATGTAGGTTTCTCACAACAAGTGAAATTTTAAGCACCTCTGCACTATATGCTGAGAGTTGAATCCATTTCGTCTATTAAATCTTTGCTTGCTGGGCGCGAAGATAATAGCATCACATCGACTGAATTCAGTGCAGGAGCATACACATGGTATATGAATGGATGGCTATTACTGATAACATCAAAACGTGTGAATTGTAATCCGTTCAGTACTTTTATCATGAATTTTATGACTTTGGTTGCGGTTTTAGGGTGTCGAAGATCATTTGGAATGAGAAGGAGCACGATGAGGGGAATGGGCATATATCTATGTATTTGAAACTAGTCGACACGCTCAAATCCGACCAAAACGTGTGAATTGTAATCCGTCCAGTACTTTTATCATGAATTTTATGACTTTGGTTGCGGTTTTAGGGTGTCGAAGATCATTTGGAACGAGAAGGAGCACGATGAGGGGAATGGGCATATATCTATGTATTTGAGACTAGTGGACACGCTCAAATCCGACCAAGAAGTTGTTGCGATGTTCAGATTTTATGTCTATAACCAGAAACTGGACAATTACTACACTGTACAAGGTGCTTTTGACTTCTCCTGAAAACCAATACTGTTGCACTATTTTTTTTTAAAACCATATATGCTTGATGATTTTGCCTCTTATTTTGTTTCAGATGCAACAGGAAAGTATTTCAGTCCTGTGAAACCTGAATGGGGTATCTCTAGAGTACTCCCCTTGAGCGTTTTGTGAATGATTGCTGTATTTTTGGAGTTGATGGTTTTTTTCACCTCACAAAGTGCTCGTAAAGCTGGAACTGTGGCTATGGTTGAAAAGGAAGGCAGCCGTTACGTGGAAAGTAGAGAACTTTTCGAGTTTGCAAGAATATAAACATGATTCGCCATTTTCACCATTGATGGAATTTCATGGTACACGACTCTAAAGCTTTTGCTTTCTATGTAGAAGCAACTAGTTAATTGGAACCTCTTTACACTTTTTCCTGTATCATATGTTTACTTGTTCTTCAACTTCAACATTTAGGAGCTTGACCATATATCCAAAGGGAGACAAACGAGCGAAAGGCGAAGGCATTAGTATATTTTTGAATCTAAAGGACCATGACATCATACATGTTTCAGCTGGAGACGGAGTTTTTGCTAAATATGAATTTTGCATCAAGGATCAACACGGAAACAATGATCACCGGATGTGGAGTAAGAACCCTTTTGCGCACAGATAACGTTCCTTGTTGACATGATTCTGTAATCTATCTATATATTGTTGTTATTCTCTGAAGCATGCACGATAATGCGAATCGATCATTCCTCAGGTGTGAAAGGTGACTGGTTTGATGCAAATACCTCTGGATGGGGCTTCATAGAGTTTCTTCCACTGAGCTCTCTCAAGGATGGCTCAAAGCATTACCTGAAAAATGACGAGCTTATTATCGAGGTCAATATTACAAACATTCTCAGGCTCAGAAGCATCTAGTTTCAATCGTGAAGTCACGTTTTTTAAGCTTGCTTGCTGTGACACTCTTCATTAGGCGGTCGATGCTGTCTATGTCCAGTCGACGAGACCAATCGTAGAATAGAAACTATCTGTATCCTAACTTGCCTATTCTTTCTTACCATTCTAGTACTTCTTTTCAATGTCTTCGTCTTTGGTTATATATCTTTTGAATGTTTTAAGGGAATTGATATTTGTCAAGACTTATTTTGATATATCCAAGGCATCATGTGAGGGATGTTTAATTGTATAAAGTACTAAATGTTGCATGATCCGTGGCTTCGATTAGAATGACTATGTTCATACAGTTTCTTGCAATTCCATTTCTCAATCACCCTTTCACTGTGTAAAAGTTATAAGAATGCAGGTTGGGAGCTTGGTTCCTCCTAGGTATGTTTCGAGGTGGAATCCTGTGGTCAGACAAAATAATGTTGTCAGTTTGATTATATCTTTTAAGAAATGGTGAACGAAAGAGGGAGATAATAGAATAGTCGAGGCGAGTATGCACTCTTTCTTTAAGACCGATACAACGACAACGTATACGATAAAGTTGCACTATCTTATCGTATATCAGACGTACCTTTGTTATGTCTTGAGCATTGAGTCTAAGATACGAAAGGAAGAAGACAGAAGCATATTATCTTCAACAACAAAAAGAAAACAGAAGACACAGATTGTCTTCAAACTCTTCAAACCTAGACGCAAATGCACAAAAGAAGAATAAAGAGAATGCAAAATTCGTCGATACGCTCGTCTTTTGCACAAAAGGCCTTGATGGATGGCGGGGAGAGGCGCGTTTTGTTGTAGAATAAAAAAGAAAGGAGAGGGAAAGAGTTTTGGGCCTGGTCCAACGGCCCAGACAACAGTAGAGCCCAGCGAGCCTGCCCGGTCCGACGCGGGGGTGTGTTAGGTCCTTTTCCACATACAAAATTGAGTATCCCAAAGGGGTCCAATCCTTATTCTCACATTCTTAGTGGTTTTAGCAACCTTTGGTACATCCAACCACATTCAACGCATCAAACACTAAACTTTAAGCATCAATTTCTCATTCACTCTTTATGAGTTTTGACAAAATAATTATACCACGTTCACCTCCAATGAACGTAGATTGAATTAAACTCAAAGTCACTCCAATTTGGAGTTGTTGATCCATATTAAGATGCGATCAAATTTGCTCAAAACATACACTAAATCCAACAAATAAGTGCTCGGAGAACTTTATCCCATTTCGGGCTCGATAAACAAATGGTAAGTTACTCCAAACAGTTACTGTACGAACGCAAAAACAGGAAGACAAGAACACAGTTTAGTACTAGTTGGAAATCACTTCACGTCTAATGTTATGTTTGCGTGTTTAGATTAAAATAGCATAAAAGAAAGATTAAGATTAAATTTCTACCTTTAATCTTGATCAGTCACCGGTGTTATTTGATCTCAGCCTTTTCCCTTAAACATAATAACTTAATCTGAACAAGAACAACAACAACCCAATTGCTTACGTCAGGACGAAGTCTGGGCTGGTATAATTTAATCTGAACCACGATACAAAATAGCAAGGGTTTTTTTACCATTGACATGATGACATCTCATGCGATGAGACTAGCATCGATGCCGTCGATCTCGACGAACCACCATGTAGACCCGTTCTGCAACACCGAGGTCCAATGGAGGCTGCCGGTGATGGAGGCGGCGACCAGAAAGTGTAGATATCAAAATTTAATTTTTGTAGGCTCAAAGTGTTTTTTAAGCCTACATCTTGTTTTGACCCAACATAAAACAAAAATTAGAACACATGGAAAAACCCAAAACTTGATTCCATATTTGGCCCGGATAAAACGGCCCAATGCAAAGTTAAATTTGCCCCAAAATAAATAATGAAAAATAAAAATCTAAAATCCTTTTCCCCTTCCCTGATCGACTCAATCGGACCCCTTTTGATATGTCGCTGTGGCTTCCATGGAAGTGTAACACTAACAGATGTAAGCCACAAGTTTGTAAAGTAAATGAAGAGAAAGTGAAAGAAATTTGTAGTGTGTTTTCATTTGCATAGCTCTGCATAACACTGACTTCACCCCTTTTATATCCTCGTCTGACAACAACAAACACCGTCAGATCAAAGGTGATGTCGTTAGAATCCAAAGGCCAAAAACAAAACATCAATTACGGGCCCAATACTCGTTTCATACAGCCCCCAAGTTACATCACGGTACAACTACTAGAGCCACAGCACAAGTCTCCCACCTCAAACTCTCCTTCACTTCGCTGTGCATTGGCATACTTCTGCTGTCTTTCTTGAGCTAGAGTCAGATTAGCCTTGAGTTGAGAAACAATACTGATTCGTTTGTCATACTGCAGGTCTTGGGCAACAACAACATTGGAAGCGAATCAGTCCAAAGCCAACTGGGGAGGTTGATATCCATATAAGGCTTCAAAGGGTGACATGCGAAGACTGACACGATGGTGTGTGTTGTACGTACCCCCATTCAGCATGGTAAGAAAGGAATTCCATTTTTTGGGATCGTGGGATGTCATATATTTTAGATAGTCCTCTAGACAACGATTAACTCGCTCGGTTTGGCCATCTGATCGTGGATGATACGCTGAACTGAGACAGAGTTCGGTACCCACGAGCTTAAACAACTCAGTACAAAAGATAGTAGTGAATATCTTGTCCTTATCTGAAATTATCGAGTTAGGAAACCCATGTAACTCGAATACCTGATCAAAAAATAAGTTGGCCACCACAGAAACTGTGAAAGGGTGTTTAAGATATATAAAATGAGCAAACTTCATGAACCTGTCAACTACCACCAAAATACTTGTTTTTCCATCTGAATTAGGAAGCCCTTCGATGAAATCCATGCTTATATCCCTCCATGCCTCTCCTGGAATGGGTAAGGACTGTAATAACCCTGGATATTTGACATTTTTTGTCTTATTTTGCTAACAGGTTGGGCACTCCAGTACAAACTTTTCTACCGCCTTCTGTAATCCTGGCCAGTAAAACATGGAATGAATTCTCTGGTAAGTAGCCACTACTCCTGAGTGACCACCTTCGGCTGAGTTGTGTAAAGCCTCCAGAATTCTACATCTCAGTTCAGGTAAGTCCCCTATATACACCTTTTCCTTATGTCTGAGTATACCCTGTTGAAATGAGTAGTGCTAATCTGTTGCTGGATCCAAGACTAGCTGTTCTATTTTCTCTTTTGTCAAAGAGTACAAGGACAAATCGGTGTGTATTCCTTGGATATGCCGAGGATAGTAATGCAAGGAGATTTCCTGACTTGGAGACCAATGTTATCATTGATGCTAGAGATGAGGAGTCCTTTGAAGACCTGTTCATTAAGGACAAGCATGTGCCTCTTAGTGATCACCCCGAGAATGCTAGAGAGGAAGAGTCTCATATTCAAGCTTCCACTGATCCGATTGTTCCTCAAACGATTGAGGAGGTTGTACATGGAGATGTTGATTCCGGTGAAGCAAGAGATCCTATAAAAAGAATCGAGGCCGAAACGGATGAGAAAAGTCCTATGGTGATGATTTTTTGACTAACCATGTGAGGGCTGATCCTCAAGGCTCAAACTGAGAATTTTTATATTTTTATAAGAAGTCTTACGGCGTCACCATATCTTGGACAAACTCATACCTGTTGATGTTAACGCTTTGATAGGTTAACTCTATACAAATACAAAGGTGTGTGAGATTCAAGTATACATTCAACTTATACGCATATCAAACAATCATCAAAATATCATCGAACTAGCATATTGTACACATGTATGCAACAGGACATAACCTAAGTTCCTGTAGTAAAATGTCTACTATTTCCATTACTTGGCATGTCACTAAAATAACGTACACAAAATCATTGCCAATCTCTCTTCTACATTCGCGCAATTCTCACACCCTCCTTTTCATTTCGGGCATTACAAACAGATATGTCAGTGAGCTTCCAACCAGACTTCGGCGTATGGAGCATACAAACAAGTAATGTGCAACATACAAGACAATTAGACTCGAAGCGTTCCATTTAATGACAATGTATCTCAATATTTTACGTTTTCTCTAAAAAACATGTTTCGAGGAACACATGTTACCTCGTTTCTGATAGTTTTCAATACTGATAGCCAGAAACATCATGCTACTACTGATACTACAATCTCTTAAGCTTATCCTTCATCCGCGAGACAGCAGCCCGTAGAGTATCTTCATCCTTGCAAAAAGTAAACCTAACAAGATTCTTACCTTCCTCCGCGTCGAGGTAGAACACGCTCGTCGGGATAGCCACCACCCCGACTTCCTTGATCAAGTACTCGCAAAATTCTATATCATTTTTCAGGCCGAAAGGAGTATGATCAACAATCACAAAGTATGTTCCACTAGATGGGAATACCCGAAAACCCACTGCATTCAATCCTTCCACCAAGATCGCCTTCTTTGCTGAGTAATCCCTCCTGAGCTCCTCGTAGTAAGATTCCGACGCCCTAAGTGCCGTGGCGGCTGCCCATTGCATCGGAGTGGATGTGGCAAAGGTGAGGTAAGAGTGTGCTTGCCTCACTCCCCATGTAAGATGAGACGGCGCTATGGCCCACCCAACCTTCCATCCCGTCAAGGAGAAAGTCTTTCCAAGTGAGTTTAAGGTCACTGTTCGATCATACATGCCTGGGAGAGAGGCTATGGAGATGTGATCCATTTCGAAGGCCAGCTTGTCGTAGACCTCATCACTGAACACCAAGACATCATTCTCATTGCAAAGTGATGCTATCGCGTTGAGTTCTTCCCGTGTAAACATCTTGCCTGTAGGGTTATGCGGAGAGTTCATAAGGATTGCCCGAGTATTTTTCGTAATAGCGGACTTCAGCTCATCAATTGGAACCGCAAAATCAGGAGGTCGGAGGGTGATAGCTTTGATTTTGGCACTGGCCATGGACAGAGTAGCTTCATATGAATCATAAAAAGGGGCGAAGAGGATGACTTCATCGCCAGGATTTATCAACCCCAAGATGGTAGCGGCAATGGCTTCTGTGCATCCTGAGGTGACAGTCACTTCCTTTTCTGGGTCGACAATGAGTCCGGCATCTTTCTTGAACCGCTCGGCCACAGCGGAGTTAAGATCAGGAACTCCATATCCACGGGCATACTGGTTTTTCCCGTCTTTGATGGCTTGAATAGCTGCTTCTTTGACAAAATCAGGTCCGTCAAAGTTAGGGAACCCTTGACCAAGGTTTATTGCACCATGCTTAATTGCAAGCTGGCTCATTTGCGTGAAAATTGTGGTTTTGAACTTCTCCAAACGTTTTGCAACCTGTAAGCATGGGTACACATGCACAAGGAAACAACTTTAATATTTCCAATAATCGTCGAATGCTGCATGAACCTGAACAATATCAACAATATCAACAATATCAACAATATCAACTTTACTACGTTTCACTGTCAGGTGGATATCAACATAATCATTTGTGTTCACATCTGGCTACCTAAAAGGAAATCCAGAGCATCTATCAGAACTTTCACGCTTCAATTCTCCTTCACAATCATCACAACCTGATAAAAATTTCTTATTGAAATATGAACCTAAACAGTATATCATATGGTTTGTCCTTCTGAAGTGCTTAAGAGACCCACGCGCCAGCTTCCAGAATTCTGCTGCATCTAGTCTCAAAATCACAGCAAACGAAGTAATAACAGTAGACATTTCATTCTAATGGAGGTGACAGAAACCCCAACAAGAGGAGTGACAACATAATAACACGTAAAGTGGATAACACAACTGTGTAAGGGTAGTTGCCTCCCCATAAAAGACGAAGGTAAAGGACTAAAGGTAGCTAGTTGAAGGAAACACTCCCAGAAAAGCAAACCAAATAAAACTTAGATAATGGTTCTCTATAATCCATTATGAAGTAGTTGACATTCTAGACTGAGAATTTTGGGGATGCTTCTAAACATCAGCAACGCTGAGACTGGTCAGAGGAGGCCGAAGTTATGAAAGCACAAGCTGATCGAGGGATGTGGACGTTCCAGGATAAGTTCCAAGATTCCAATTACACAATAAAAAAACAAGAATACAAACGACTCACTCACATATAGAGGAAGGGAGGTGGTGCTTTTACCAGATGCTAGAAAATGATAAGTAGGAACCTTGTGATGTACAACTATTCCCCATAAGGAGCTCCAATATTGGTGCTCATAAAGATATCAGTTCTAACACGGTCGTCAGTCAAAGTTTGCGATGATTTACACTTTTACATGGAACATTCATATGTAGATCAACATAATTGATCTACATCCACCACAATGTTCAAAAGTTCAGCACTAATTTACTTTGTAACTATTAGAGTAAGTGGATATCAGAACTGACCTCATATGGGGGCGGTCTAGTCTAACACTGCTTGATTTTACTGATACATAAACCGCTTATGTAGAAAATAAGGGAGGTAGCATCAAGAAATAATTACTGACTATGCCATTCATCCCATTGTCATAGTACAGAGTAAAGTAATTACACCGTGAAAGATATTATTCACAATCTCCTTTCTACGCAGGTATGGATAAAAGTACAACTATGAACAAATCGAACTGGCAACAGTAGGGCCAAGCTCATCATGCAAGTGATGAAGATTTTCATGTAAGCATGCCCTTACGTTATACTAATATGATCGAAAATCTAATGCCCCACAATCATTCGACAAGAAGTTATATTCTAAGCCATAACAGCTGAAACTACCAACCGCCATTCCTATAATGTGGAGTTACAGGCCACCACGAGTAATCTGTGCCGCTTTCAATCCTCGACCATGGTGTTTCCTTACCAATGTGGAACCACATACAGACTTTGCTTCAAACCGAACTCATATCCAAACAGAAACAGGAAAATGGCCGCTCGATGCACCATTTCACCAGGGTACGCTTTTCTCGAAATGATATACCAACAGATTACAGGATCTGATAATAAAAATACATAGATCTCTTATTCAATTCACACTCATTCTTCCAAACTACGAGGTTACTCCCAATCAAGTTCTCACAGATATCAAAACATCACTTTCGACCACAAAATCAACCAATCGACAATCTATACTCCCCAGAAACCATCAAATTCACACACATACCAACAAAACAGCAATCGAACTCTCCCCACAACCACCAATCCAATCCAATCCAATCCCACAAACCAGAAAGCCTAATCAATCCCAACCCACCAACCAAAACAACCAAAACGACCAAAACGACCAAACCTCAATCAAAATCACACAAACCCAATTCGCAAACCCACCTGAACAGGCTGAATCTTTATCTGGGTCGTCTCATCTTGGCTCAAAACCGCACCTTTCTCAGCCGAAACCGTTCCCATGAAAACCAGAGTTGATGCGCAACCAGTGCTTCTCCCAATTCTCCACGCGCCGGGGGTTTTATTTAGAGTTTGTGTGAGGGTGAAGAGGGTTCGGTGGCGAGGGAGGAGAAGCATTTGGGACTCGGTGTGTGTCCAAGTACATTTGGGGACTTGCATTGCATACTAGGTTGGGGATTTTGGTGGATTTGATTGGGACTAATTTTTTCCTTCGGACTGGAAATGAATGATGGGTGATGAAGTCGAGAAATTATTGAGTGAGATGAGTCGGGAACAACCAACACCAGTGTACATAACAATTGTTCACAAATTGCATATGTATATACTGGAGTATATTATCGAGGATAGGTGATGATTTAAATAAAATATATATAAATTATAATATATATATATATATTATCAATAATTTATCAGATTATATTTTTGAGTTAAAAATTGGATCCAATTCATTTGTATATTTTATTTAGGTCCGATTAAGATGTTCGATTCTCCTTTTAAGCTCTTCCCTGATCTCTACGACTGGTATCAAAACCCATGGTTCGTTGGTAGAAATTGCTAAGAGAAAAAATAAAAAATATATATAAATTATCAATAACATATCACCTTAAGTTTTTAAATTTACAGTTGGACTCAATTTATATATATATTCTATTCAGATCCAATTAAGATGCTGGACTTTTTTTTTGGATTCTCCCCCTCAATCCCTACATATACTTCATTCATTCCTCCTACAATGATTAAAAAGTATATATATATATATATTTTTGTATTATTCAATAGGAATCGATACAAAATTTCGCGGTACGTATGTAATCAAAATATCAAAACACGTATATCGAATAATTATTGAATAGATTTATCAAATTTGATTGTATCCTAACACAAGTCAAACGTCAACTTGACAAAGACATCACAATGTAGAATTGGTTTATTGTATAAGTTAATAGATGCTAAATATTATAAGTAGGATGGATGATAAATTCACTCACAATGTTCCATTTAGAAAAGGAACAAAAGATGCTCTACTCACAAAAAATAAAGGAAGATGCTCGAGAGACGTCAAATCTCATTTTTATATAAAAGGAACAATACTCTTTCCAATATACTGAAAAATTCTCTAAGAGATTTATTGAATATAGCAAAATGTGTCTGTGCATTTGTAACGTGTGTATATCAATAGGGTGATTCTTCTAATTTACGAGATATTGAGTTCATTTGGTTTTATTACAACACGTTATCAGCATGAGTTAAGCTCAATCCAAGTTTGTCACAGATCTCATTTATCTACCGTAGAGATAATTCAGGTGAGATATTTCAGTTTTATATACTACATAAAAATCTGTTTTATACTGTTCATGTACTCTGTCGGACACTGTTAACACTGTTCATATACTGTTCATATGTTCCATTTATTCATATGATAAAAATCTCTTTGGTTGTATTCCATTTATTCATATGTTCCACAAGGTAAATCTCAGATTCGCTTATAAGCGCTTAGGCTCGTGTTATGATGATTCTCACATAGCGTTGTTCTTACGTGTTTAGTAAATGTCCATTTCTATACTTGAGATCCTCGTATCATTTCTATCCATTTAAGTTATTTCTTCACGACGAATGTGCGCTACGCTGACCACGGACGGGGGCAGCGTCCTAGGTGAAAATTTTATTTATTATTATTATTATTATCATAATTATTATTGTTATTATTTTCTCTTGACGTATGATGCTCCGGGGCATTCTATCCTCACGACAGAGCCCTCTTCGATTTCATCAACATCCAACATATTCAAGGCGATTGTGAGCTCAAAATCTCATATTCATCTCAGAATCCGACAATAGTTCCTCACGGTTTTTATACTGGAATCTAGGTGAATTCAATCTTCAACACTTTTCTAAGATCTGTTACTTG
>JAOVYX010021892.1:0-44145 GCA_035668315.1 Drosera spatulata | reverse complement strand
CCATTGTGGGTAATGTATTTGGGTTCAAAGCTCTGCGTGCTCTACGTTTGGAGGATTTGCGAATCCCTCCTTCTTATATAAAAACTTTCCAAGGACCACCTCACGGTATCCAAGTTGAGAGAGATAAATTGAACAAATATGGATTATTGTAAAATTCCTAGGCAGTGATATGCTTGAACTAGTAAAACATTGCAAATCAGCAAAGGCGACATGGGATGCCTTGATTCTGAGAAACAATGACACTGATGAAATCCATGAAAACAAGTTGAATCTTCACATTCAGCAATATGAGCTTATAAAGATGAATGACAGTGAGACGTTGATAGACTTCTTTGACAGATTCAATATTCTTGTCAATACTCTGAGGGACCTTGGAGAGAATATTTCTCCTCAAAAGGTTAACTTAAAGTTCCTAAGGTGTCTCACCCCTGGGTAGGACACCAAGGTTTCTGCAATAAGGGAGTCCAGGAAAATGGACCAAACCACTCATTCTAACCTCTATGACGTCCTGTTGACTTACAGCTTGGAGATCGAGTAGAGGAAGACTCAGGTGATGGACCAAACAAAAAAGCACATCTCCCTCAAAGCTCAAATCAAAAGCTCAAAGGAAAAGATTGCTGCAAAAGAGTCTTTTGACTCACTCTCAGAAGCCTTGAGCGAGAAGTTGGCCATAGTAAGCAAACGATTCAGAAAATATTTTTTCAAAAAAATAGGAAGGTCCAACAGAGACTCCTCTATACCAAGGGACTCTGAGCTCACATGTTACAACAACGGTAAGGTAGGGCACTTTGCTGCTCTGTACAGGAAACCTACAAACAACCCTGCTACAAAGAAGAAATCAGAGTAGAAACCTCAAAGAAAATCCTTCAGAAAAGGAAAGGCTCTGGTAACAAAAATGTAGAGTGACACAGAGTCAGAAGATGATGCAGTCTCAGAAACCCCCTCTATGGCTCAAAAATCACTCATGTCCCTCATGGCTCGAAATAATGATGAGGTATATGATTTTGATATTGATACCATCTCTAAGGAAGAGATGAAAAAAACCATTCTCGAACTCATTGAGAAAACTTACAACTTGAATAGAAACTTCAAGGTTCTCATAGAGAAGAGAAACAGATTGAGAGATGAGCTTACAGTAACCAATGAAAGGGCTACTGAAGTTGGCAAGCTCGAACTGCATTCTCAAAGAGTCCAAGAGGAACTAAAGTCTATCTCTGGACTTCTTGAAGTCATTGAAGCTGAGGTGATCCACCTAAGAAACGAAAATAGGGAACTCAAGCTTCAAGTTGACAAGTGAAATGGTAGAACAAAGGATTTCAAGAAAATTCATTTTGTTCAGGCCAATAACTCTAGAGTTGGTTTGGGCTCTTGTAGTAAGGGTGAGACTTCTAAGAAGACTCAACCTACCAAACCATCCTCTAGCAGTAAGGTTGAGACTCTAAAAAGGTCTCAACATATCCGAACTTTATCTAATAAGGTGATGGGTAATCCCACTCCTTCTAAAATCAAGAAGGCAAAAACATCCCCTTCTGCAAGTGATTCAAAGCACCCTTCTACAAAAGGACAGCAAATGAGTTCCAACTCTGCTGTCCAAGGAAAACAGAAGAGTGCTGAAGAGACTAAGCGAAGGAGGCCATGTAGAAGAAAGGAATCTCAACATTCCTCAAACCCCCTCCCCCCTCCCTTTTCCACTTGTGTATACTATCCTCCCATAAGTATAGTGTATCAAACTTTGCCACACCCAAGCTTGTGGCCAACGTTAATTCCTTACCCTACTGTAAGACCTATCACTGCACTATCCTGCCCAAGAAATCAACTTGGGTGTTGGTACCAAAGACCAACTATATAGGATCAAATCTAGGGGACCGTTGATCTAACTGAAATATCTTACAGAAGCATTATAATCTAATATGGTATCTAGATAGTGAATGCTCAAGGCATATGACTGGATGCAAGGCCTTACTGTAAGACTTTATTGAAGAAGATGGTCCCCAAACAATCTTTGGTGACAATAAGGCAGGTAAGACTAAAGGCTATGAAACCCTTGGTACAGGTACACTAGTCCTTAGACATGTGACCTACGTTGAAGGACTTGGTTATAACCTATTGTCCATAAGTCAATTATATGACATGGGTTATGACGTGAACTTCATCAAAGGCCTGTGTGAAGTAAGGGACCTCAAAACGAATGAGGTTAAGCTGATTAGGAGAAGACATATCAATGTTTACATTATGGATTTCATGAACTCTTCACCTAAGGGCACAACTTGCTTCTACACAAATGAAATAGAAAAGGCGTCATGGCTCTGGCACATCTAAATTTAAAAACCTTTCAAAACTTGCCTCCTAGGATTTCATTAGAGGCCTGCCAAAAGTTAAGTTTTGTAAGGACAAGCTATGGGCCTCATGGCAACCAAACAAAGACAAGCTTTAAAAGCATCAATACAGATCAAACAGTAAGGGTACTAAAGCTGCTCCACATGGGTCTGTTTGGTCCAGTAAAGATTGAAAGTCTGAGCAAGAAGAAATATGTCATTAAAGATGATTATTCTAGATACACATGGGTATTCTTTCTACACACGAAAAGTGACACATGTGATGTGTTAACAATGCATCTCGAACAAATTTCAACCGAAAAGGGTTTAGAAGTCGTTGCCATACAAAAGGATCATGGAACTGAGTTTGATCAGTATGATTTTGATCAGTATTACAATGACAATGGAATTAGACACAACTGTTCTGCACCTAGAACTCCACAACAAAATGGGATTGTAAAAAGGAAGAATAGGACCCTCATAAAAGCTGTCATTCGTTGCACGTCTTATGTCTTCTGGTTTGCAACTTGGATGACCCATAATTAAGTCAGGACAATGCTACATGACTCCAAATTAGCTAAACGTTATTTGGCTGAGGCAGTAAATACAGCACGTTATGTTCTAAATAGATGCCTTGCACACAAATTATACAACAGGACTTCCTATGAGCTGTATAAGAGAAAGGTCCCCTGTATAAGCTATTTTCATGTCTTTGGATGTAGATGTTACATTCATATTAATGAGAAAATCCATATTGGAGAATTTGGGTCAAAAGTAGATGATGGGATCTTTCTAGGATACTCTTCTGTCAACAAGGCTTTTAGAGTGTTAAATCTCAGAACTTACACAATTGAAAAAACTATTCATGTTTTCTTTAATCAGTCTGACCCTGTACACATACAGGAGAAGAATAAGGACAATGCAGTAGTGTATATTGATGTGAATGCTGAGCGGATTACAGAAGAGCAGCACTCAACAAAGGAAACCGAAGAAGAGGCTCTTGTAGTAGAGTCTCAACGGGCTACAGAAGAAGGATGCAAATGCATCTTTAGAAACAAAAGTGATGAAAAAGAGACTATAATCAGGAATAAGGCTAGACTTGTTGTCAAGGGATACTCACAGGAGGAAGGTATCGATTTCAATGAGACCTTTGCTCCTATAGTTAGACTTAAAACCATAAGAATGTTCTTAGCATATATTGCATATATGGACTTTAAGGTATATCAAATGGATGTCAAAAGTGCATTCCTAAATAAAAAATTACATGAAGAGGTATATGTAGAACAACCACCTGGTTTTGAGGACTATAAGCATCCAGAATATATCTACAGGCTTGACAAGGCCTTTTATGGATTGAAACAAGCTTCAAGAGCTTGGTATGAAACCTTGTCAAGTTTCTCATTGATCACGACTTAAAGAGGGGAAAGTGGACACAACCTTTTCATCAAACATCACAAGGATCACATTTTACTGGTCCAAATTTATGTTGATGATATCATTTTTGGAAGTATTGATGAGAAATTATGTGATAAATTTTCCAAGCTATGACATCTAAGTTTTAGATGAGTCTTATGGGTGAACTCAAGTACTTCCTGGGTCTTCAAGTACAGCAATGTGATATAGGTACTTTCATAAGCCAATTTAAGTATCTTAAGAGTATGATAAAAAAAATTTGGTATGGAGAATGCCACAACAATGAAGACTCCACTGAGCTCAACAATCAGAATAGACAAGGATGAGTCTGGAAAGTCAGTTGATCAGAAACTGTATAGGAGTATCATAGGATCTTTGTTGTACCTTACTATCAGTAGGCCTGATGTCCTATACTCTGTGTATTTATGTGCCAGATATCAATCCAGTCCTAAGAAATCACATCTTACTGTAGTCAAGAGAATCCTGAGATATCTCAAAGGAACTCCTGACTTAGGGTTGTGGTATCCTAAGGAATCTAGGCTAGGACTACTGGGTTTCTCAGATGCTGACTTTGTAGGTTACAAAATAAACAGAAAGAGTACAGTGGATCATGCCAATTCCTTGGTTCAAGATTAGTGTCATGGTTCAGTAAGAAACAGTCAACTGTGTCAACCTCTACTGCAGAAGCAGAGTACGTTACTGCAGCAAGCTGTGTTGCACAAATCCTATGGATGAAGTCACAACTTCTTGACTAAGGGCTAAGCATCTCTAAAACCCCTAACTATTACGATAACACTTCTGCAGTTGTAATAGCTGAAAATCCTGTGTTTCATTCTAGGATAAAATACATTTCATTAGAGATCATGTACAGAAGGGTAATATGAAACTAGAATTTATTCCTACTGACAATCAAGTAGCTGAAATATTCACGAAACTCTTAGATGAGTCCAAATTTATTTATTTTAGAGGAAAGCTAGGTATGCTAGACCTGAATGCCAAAAGAAATCATCTCTAAGATTGTAAGATTTTGTGAACAAAGGCATTAGGTTATTACAGAAAGGTTCAAACCATACTGCAGTAACGCTTGGATAGTTACCTTGCTGCAGTAATGTTTAAACCCTACTGCATTAAAACACAAGGAACCAATGAACTGAACAATCACATCATAATTATGTCATTTTCCAATAACGACCCATTTATGGCCACACATCACGTCTAACCGTTTCATCTTCCAATACAATTTACATTATTTTCCTATAAATAGGGACTCAAGAGGGATTCAGCAGGGTTATCACCCTACTACAAACACAATTCTCACCCCAAAGTTTCTCAAACTCTCCAAAATTCTGCTATGTCATCTGACTCATCTGGAACCAAGTTTCAGATTGGGTCTGTTTCAAATTTCTAATCACCTAACCCTACTGGAGACGATATCACATAAATCGTCAGCCTTTTCTCCTTCGCAGGATGGGATCTCATTCTGGGTCATAAGGGACTGTTGTGTCGAATGATGATGAAAGAGATCGGAAACATGGAAAGCCAAGGTAAACTCTCAATTAGACCAAATCTGGGACAAAGGAAACATGCTCAACATATAACGTTCTTTACTTTCTTTAACCTTCAGATTACCCCACAAGCTATCCCGTGCCGAATAGAATCATTTGAAGAGATCAAGTTCAGGTGCTAAATAGAGGGATCCTGTGGAATGTAACAAGTCTTACATACCTAGAGCCGTTGTCAAACATGGATCTTACAGATGCATAATGCTCATGATGAGGAATTTGATAGCAGCAAGTATCAACCAAGAAAACTTGACGTAAACTCTGATGTATGGGGATTTCACATAAAGGTGCATGCTGGAGAGCTGAACAACGAGTCAAGATTCTCAAAGGAGTAGATTCAGGATGCTATAAAAGTAACATGATTATGACTTCAGAGTTCCAAGGCTTACAGGGAGATCCAGGAAGGAATACATGGCAAATCTGCAGATGACATCACTACTGTAGCAAGGTTCAAGTAATACTGTATCAACTAAGGAGAAGAGTGTGTTGCACACAAACCCTTCTCTAATGACAGCAAACAAAGGGAGAGTTCGACAACAAGTGCTAAGGGTGAGAAACAATGATGACCCTACTGCTTCAGAGAGACAGAAGCAGTAAAGCAACTGAGCTAACATGAACGTCTCAAAAGTTTTGTACTTTTTTTCTTTTTTTCAAAAGTTGTAATCTTAAGTGAATGTAATGGAAAAGATTTTATCTAGAGTTTGCTATAATCAATTTAGGGGAATATTATTGAGTCAAACCCATGATGCACAAAAATTGAGTGATAGGCAAACTCTAACCTTAGAATGTCCCAATATATACCAAGGGTGAGACTGGTCTGCTTGGAAAGTAAGCCTGTAATAGGTATGTAGTAAGGCTGGTTCAGAGAGGAATACAACAAGGCTATCTCAGAGAGGAATACTGTAAGGCTGGTTTAAAGAAATACAGCAAGGCTGGCAGCGTTGAGGTCATAAGCTAAGAGACAGTAATGGTTGGGCATTTGTCCTTCTGTACCAAGGAACGGTTGATCCTAGATTGCTTCTGGTTGAAGAAGGTTACTATATCAAGGCTAAAGGACAGTTGGTCCTGAATTGCTTCTGTGAGGTTACTACAGCAAGGGCTGAGTTCTATAGAAGGGCTCAGAAGAGTCAAAGTTCATGGGTTGCCTTTTGTGCTGTGTCAGTGCTTCTCTACATCAACATTAGAGGTCACGGATGTTTGAATATGATTCCAGGATGGCAAGAAAGTGACGTTTTCAAGAAAAGACGAGTTTAATAACGGCTAAAAATTTGAGATTGCTTATAAATATAGGGGCAATCCCTAAGATTTCATAACCTTTGAATTGTTGAATCTCCTAGGCTATGAAAGACAAGTACAGTAAGGCTTCTAGTGAGATGAGAAAGAAGTTGATAACTGAAGATCTGAGCCAACTATTGAAAGCAGAGTTGAATAACACTAGTGTTAGACAAACGATTTCAAGAGGCTGTTTTAAGTCCTGTTGAGGAGAAGGAAAGATCATGTACTTGGTTTATATTGTCATTTACTCGCTGTAAAATGACAGGTTGATTGTGAGCCTAAAACAATCTTACGTAGTGTTGTCCTCTTGATTTATCACACTGCCAATCAATGGAAGACTTGAGTAACGGATATAGCCGTATTTTAGTTATATACTCTAACCAGTATAAAAACCTTTACTTTTTTACTTTACTATTTTCATTACATTTAACCCTACTGCTAATCAACTTCAACCAACAGTAAACTTAAAGGAACCAATGTTAATATAGTAAGGTTGTGCATTACTATAGTAAGCTTAGAATAACTCTACTGTCTAACTAACTTTTGTTAGGTTAACAGAAAGGTTCAAAAAGAAAGACTAACTTTTGTTAGTTTGACAATCAAACCATCTCTGCTCCCTACCATTCTTCAAAGTGAATGACTTGGTATGCTCCATATAATAATGACATGCCAATCTTCCAGCCGTGCTTCAACCATACAACAATCCAATTGCCGAAAAATCACTAACGGTCCATAATAACGTCGCCCTCATCTGAAAGGACTATTCGGCCGGGGGAGGGGGGAAGCTTGTACAAAGTCAACATCACAGGCCAACACGAGTACTCAGCCCCAGACTTCTCGAAAGGAGCAAACTCATCAGTGCATATACCCAAACGAACATTCCAAGGTTCTGCAGAGAATCAAGGGAACTCCCTATTCCAGTGCTTCTGTGGTTCACTGTTAAAGGGATGCGACATCACGTCCTAAAAGTTGCGGTTACTAGCACGCCAAGACATCGCATTAGCAGTGCTCTTGGTTGCATACAATTGCTGCAAGCTCGGGGCAATAAGAAAATAGTGTAACACCTTATGAGCCACGCGCATCTTGCCCCGAATATTGGCCTTGTATCTCTGAGCCCCATAACTAGAACACATCTCTAGGTTTTCAGCATCCTTCCAAAAAAGCATGCAGCCGTTGGGACATATGTCTATCTTTTGAACAGGAAGACGAATGCCCCTCATCAACAGTTTAGTTGAGTACAACGTGTCCGTCAACACATTGTCTTCCGGACATATGTCTTTTATTAATGTCGCAATGGCATCCATCGCCCTATGAGGTATGTTGTACTCACACTTGATGTTCAACAACCTTGAAGCTGCCTCCAACCGAGACACTTTGTAACCAGAATACAACGATTCCCTAGCAGTATTCAACATATCGAAAAAAGTCGTAGAAGCAGGCAGCGGATTGGCATCACAAGCATTTGTCGTCTCATGATTCACACCACCTGAATATTGGATATGGACGCAACATGTTGAGGTTGAGCAAGGGGAAACCTCAATGCACACAAATCCTTATGAGGAAATTCTCATGTTGGACACAAAGCCACGCTGATACAAGCGCTTGGTCGTCTCATCCGTCGTTTGATAGTACACATTGTGGTACTTGACATAAGGGCACCTCAAGTATCCAGAATAATTAAAAACCTGTTTTTCAAGGGCGAAGTTTACAAACTTCTTGACGTTTCTAGCAAACACTTCGCTCAAATACCCTTCAACAAGTCGCTCATACATCCAAGATCTATCATAATACCATGACATATCTGATTCCATTTTTTATCCATTAGAACATAATCCATGTCAAGTACATAAATCATAAATCCGTCTTCAAAGATTTAAAAATTACCCTCATCACCTAGTTTATGTCGAACAAAAACAATTTAGGACATTCGAAAAATTCTTCTAAACAATGTTTACTATTTTTAAGGTTAAATAAACTAAAACTAAAATTTTATTTTGTCTAAACTTCAATCAAGAACACAAATTGGCTTAATAATCTTCAATAAGCTTAAACTAGATACAAAAACATAAAAATCATACATAGTATAAGAACATAAAAAATCCAAAAAATAAAAAACAACACTAACAATCTACACTTGCTAATCCATTCAAGGTTTAACACATGAAATTTCATTCAACACTAAATAAGTTTCAATTCAATTAAGAGTAATTCAACACTTAATACTGCAAAAGTCCATACTAAAAAAATCCATTAAGCCAATCATTCCTCTTATCCCTCCAAAATAACCAAGGCATCTAAACAACTTCCGATAATACATTCAAACAATCCGACAATGCACCAAAACAACACAATCATCAAAACAACCTCCGACAACCCGTCGCAAACAACCTAATCATCCAAACAACCTCCAAACCAATCCAACATTAAATAATAAATAATTGAAATAATAAATCAAAGATAATTTCAGATAAGGTTAGAAATTCACTTTAATAATTTAGGAAAATTAGGGTTTGAACTCGAGGTGGCGGTGATTGGTGGCTGGTGGGTGGTGACAGCTTAGTGGCTGGTGCACGGTGGCTGGTGAGAGATGGGAGGGTGGGCGACGACTTGGGGAGAGAATGGGAGAGGAGTGGTGGTCGGACCTGGCGGATGGACCTGGCGGCGGATGGTGGTCGCCGAAGTACAGAGGGAGGTGGATGGTGGTAGTCGTCGGAGTGGGAGAGACGGGTAGTGAAAATTATAGAGGAGTTGATTTGGGGAAAAATGGTTCGAAGGAGAGCTTCGGCCCGGGTTGTATCTTAATATTTGCAACTGAAAGTCTTTTGTTGTCATAAATCTTTACTTAAATCTTTACTCAGCAATAAAAACAAATATTTTGTCGTAAATTTTACGACAACGCTATCGTAAACTAACTGTTTTCTTGTAGTGAAGGCATTCAAGTCAGCCATTCGGGATCTTGGATGAAAATTTATAGTTATGAATTCAAACTCGATGGTAAGTTTTCTTTAAGATATTGTTGCCAGAAGCACAGTCAAAAGAGAAACACCATAGCATGGCCCAAAGTGAGGATAGCAATAAGTTAAAAGCCAAAACTCGGCTAGAAAAGGTTAAAACGATCTCAAGTTTGGTCAAATTAACCACAACAGAAAAACAAGGAAAATCAAAAGTTACAACAAACAGTTTAAGCTCGAGCCCCATCCTCGGTTTTCTCAATCAAATTTTCCGAAGCATCAGCCACCTCGGTCCTAGCATCACGCCCAACATCAGCTCCCTCTTACTCATCGGCTCCAGCCTGCTCTAGAGCCTTAGCTAACTTGGCCTCCACCATGGCATCTTTCGCTACAACTCTCTCGGGAGTGGGTTGATGAGTCCAATCAGGCGGGCATCTCGAGAGGTCAGCTATGGGAGCTTGAAGAGCAAGAGTGTCAAGAAAGTTCCTATGGTAACAAGCAAATTCAAGAAAAATGTTTTCAATCCCTTCGTCATAGCCTCGGTCGTATTCCTTGTTGAACTCCTCAGACTTTTTGAACTCGACCACGGCCTTCAACTTCTCCTCGACAATCGAAGCTTGAAGAGCCTTCTCAAGTCGTTGGACAAAGTCGGATTGAAGTGCTCTTAGATCTTCAGCAATTTTATCCTTGACTTGGTTGAGAGAACTCAGGTCAGTCTTCACCAAATTAAGGACAACTTCTCTTTCCTTGATCTCAGTCTCCAAGATGAACTTGTCATCGGACTTTGGCTTTAGAGCCGAGTCCTTCTCTTTCAGCTGATTTTTCAAGTTAGACAGCTTGGGCATCCTCGGCTTAAGAAACTCTACTTCAACCTTGCTCCTCTCGGCCTTATGGACGAGGTCCAGATAATTGGAAACCGTCTAAAGAAAAATAAAAGGAATAAGAATAAAGGAAAAATAACAAAGACGAAGAAAATAAAGGGTAGAGACTGACAAAGAAAATACCAAACTGATGATCCGGCAGGTTTTTGGTATTTAACCAAGGAGAAGAACTTGGCAGGATCCTTCTCTTTCAGGTATGCCGTCAATTTCATGAAGTTATTTTCCTCGGCTAGATTCAACCTTGGTTTCTTGATAGAATTAAGGTTTACCTCGGTAGCCCACCGAGTTGGAATCATCCAAGGTAGAGAAAAAGTAACCAGACAAAAGGAAGTTTTAAAATCTTTTAGTGTGTCGGGGATATCCTTAATTACTTTAAGTCCCGATCGGACAGCAAAGTAATACCACCCCTCAACATTAAGATAATTTATTTTATAGCATTTAAAAAATACATTCTCGGTGACCTCAGATCCGGGTATACCGGCTTGCTTGGCATACATAAAAAACCAATTGCAAGTCGAATAGAGTTAGGAATAAGCATGGTCGAAGTCATATTTAAAGTTCGAAAAAGAGATTTAAGAAAGGCATCAATTAAGAAGTTAAATCCAACCTTAAAAAGATTGTAATAGATCGGTAGCTCGTAGAAACAGAACTCGTAGCAAACCAGGTGATGGCCTAGGAGTTTTAAGTTATAACCCGGATAAAGACCGAAAGAAGACTTGATACTATCAAGGTCCTCTTCTTTCATGTCGAAAAAACTAGTTATAACGCTGGAAGGAAAAGGCTGAAATACATTTAAAGGTTCAACGTCCGCTATAAAGAGAGAATCACTATCACCATTCGAGTTCCTAGATGAACTCGGATAATATGAAGGATCTACTCTAAGGTTCATAGAAGACATACTTAATAAAGAAATAATTGTTTTGAAATCGGAACCGTCGGTAGCAACGGAAAACAACAAAATCATTAGTAAAGGTCAATTGCACCAACCTACCTTCTTACACTTAAGGTGATATTTAAATGCCTTCTCTTCTGGCATCTTCTTGGCTACTCTAGCAATGTACTCCATTGCTAGAACAAATAGGTATGAAAATATAGGATCTCCTTGTCTTAAACCTCTTCCTTCTTTGAAGAAACCAATCACCTCACCATTTACTAACAAAGAGAAGGAAGCAGAGACCACACAAGTCATAATCCAGTTTATGAATTAATCTAGAAAAAGCATTAGCTCTAGCAGCTCATTTAAGAATTCCCAAAACAAGGAATCATACGTCTTCTTCAAGTCCACTTTGAGCATGCATTTAGGAGATATATGCTTCCTGTCATAGCCATTAATTAATTCTTGGCATAATAGGATGTCATCTCCAATATTTCTACCTTGTACAAATGCTCCTTGAGTATCAACCATCAAAAAAAGGAGGACCTGCATCAATCTGCTAAGTAGCTTAGATATAGCTCTATATATCACTGAACAACATGAGATTGGTCTATAGTCTCCAATTTTTTACTAATTTTTGTTAAGGGAGAAATGAGTTTGTGGCTAACCACAAATAAGGTTATTTGCGGATAGCGAGATCCAATGATCAGGAATTTAAGTTGGTTGTCATTTTGATTTTTTTTAATTTTTTTAATTTTGAATTTTGAAAATCACAAACTTTAAATGGTGACCGTCGGATTCTTCCTACCCATATATAATCCTATTTGTGACTATCCACAAATTCGACAAGCCATTTTGTTTGTTAAATGGATGAAATTGAAATAGAAATTAGAAAATATACGATTTTCAATTTTTGCTTTTTGTTTCAATTGAATATAATATTAAATCCCCTTTAACAAAAATCATTTTGATTTGTATTGATGTTTTTGGTTTTGCATATTGCTTTTCTATTTTTGTCTCTATTTTTTATTTGTATAATTTAAAACAACGTTATCAAATAGGACCTCGGATGTTTATAATAAAAGAAAGAAGAAATGTAGTCCTAAGATAGAAGACCCTCTAGAACCTAACTACTATCAGTGCTAACATGGAATCATTTCCTACGTTAGTATGCAGTTAATCGCAGATGCCTGCGTGCCATGATTGTCACATGCATCACCATACGAGGAATCATTGAAAATATTTTATTATGGTGTCATCTCAATGATTTGAGTTTTTTTGAAAGTTCTGATTTTACTAAAGAATATGGATTGATTTGTTCATTGCGTTCCCAACATGCTCTCCATTTTCTGATGTCGGCTGGGCCGATAGCAACTAGAATAAGAGACCCTTCATTTGTGAATGTTTCATTTGTTACATCGGAAAAGGAAAGTAGCAATAGCAATAGAAAGAAAAAAAAATTCAAATCAATCACTGTTTTTATTTATGTAGTTTTTTTTTTTCCTCGCTTTAATGTCATCTTATGGAACTATAAACAAGCAACAATTTCAAGCTCAACAGTTGAGGCAGCACATTTAATTATACAAGGCACAATCTGCCCATACAGCCGAGCATAATAGCATCGATGCAAAGTTCGGTGGTATCTCGTGTCAGGAGTCCCGACCGCCATCTTATGGGAAGATGACATTCATGCGACTGACCATTCTAGTTTTCAATTTATCAATCAAATTTGATTACCACTCTGTCCTTTAACAAGCGACGGTAGCTGACATTAAGACTCCCCGGTTTCCAAGTTCCAACCACACCTTTTCAGTTCCTTCCAGAGAAATTGAGGTTTCAGGTCATAATGCATATGGAAAGATCTGCATTTATGTATTCTCTGATATATGGTTTACCACATTAGAACACCACAAAGTTGAAGCTACAGCAACCAGATTGTTCTCGAGCAGGTCTTGCCACCACGCCATGGCACGGCATGCTCATGAGTACAATGGTAGTCCATCAATGTCGCCAACATCATATCATCCTTGATAGTGGAAATCCATGTAACATCACAACATGAAGGGTTGACAAAAGTCGAGGCTCGAGAAGCCCTCAGATACGAAACTTACCATCGTCAAAGCATAATGATATGCCATAGTCTTCATATTTCATACATAGAAAAACAGCATTGGAAATTCATATCTAGTGCAACAAATGACGAATGCATAACCAATAGGGAACTTGATATGGTTGCAAATGAAAATCAGGCTTGATCGTTCTAAATACTCAGCATGATTCATGCACGGCCAGTACACTAAACATACCCTGTTGCAGATGCAAATCACCTATCTCGGCTATGGGGCATGCTCAGTATCGAGCAATGCGCTCAACCAAGTCTTTGTGCTCATCAGATATGTAAGACTGGACTCTAACCTGAGCCTTACCGCCATTCTTTGCTGGAGAGAAATACTTCAACCCAATCACCGTCGGCATGGCTGTCCAAAGAAAGAATATGTTAGAAGGAGAACATGAAATTAACTTGTAACAGATACAACCCGTCACAGAATGCTAGGTAACCATAGTCTACCAGGATCTGATTCTAACACTTGAATTCATCAGAGTGACAATATATAGTCAAGAGGTCATATATTTCATTAACAACTTCCCTTTTTATCAAGAAAGTACAAAGGTATCTTATAAGATACGGCAAACTACCAAAAAAAAAAAAAAGAGAAGAAAAAATGAAATCCAATACAAGTTTTCCATTCATAATGTCACCCAATATACAGATTGCAATACATGGGAGACAAAACAACAATATGTATGCACATTATCTATATTACTTATGAAACAAGATGCAGTACAAGTAAATGAAACATTAAATGGAGTAAAAAGTTGTCCTTCAAAATATTGGTCAATAGAGAAAACTGCAAACAGCAACTCACTTCGATGAATTCTCCCATACAGTAAGCGCTCTCCCCTCCAATATTCAAGAGGCCTCGTCCTTATCCTGCTGCTCCTCCTTACAGCATATTCCCACTTTGAACCAGCCCCTGGGAAACAGGGAAACAACACAAGCCTCAGTCATTGTTGCGCCACTTACAACCAAAGAAACTTCTGCCTCCAACAACTATGACTGGCTCAAAACATAAAGATCAGATGCGATATTTTCATCATATAGATACCTGCAAGGCTTTTTCTTCGATCAATTAATTTCTTCTTGCGGCGTGCAGCATTTATTTGCACCCTTTCATCAGTTGTCACATTAGAGATTTGCTTTTGCATAGGTGCTGCTTCATTCAATATCTGATCAAAATCAACATGTTAACTTTGTTAACCATCCCAAGCAGTCAATCGATGTACACAAATACAAGTGCATCACAAATAAAACAAGAAAGTTTACAACATAAAAAGAACTACTATATAAACCTGACAAACTCCAATCAGCCTTAAGCATTGTCCATAGAACTAAAGACTTTAAAAACTTTGCATCATTAGATTCATGAGTTAACTACCATACACCTCCATAATGCAACCACAAGAAAAATAGCTTTGCTATAAGCAGACAAGTTTTCAAACGGTGCCATGTGTTCTTTCTGGTATGCAGGTAACGGTTCGAGTGAAAACTAAAACCAGTACATTATAGCTCAATTTGGCCTTATGAACAGTGAACACCTAAGTTTTTACTTTCTCAAGAGAACAGGAAAAAGAAAGAAGAAGAAGAAGAAGAAAAAGAAAAAGAAAAAGTAAGAAGAAGAAGAAGCATATTCGAACCCATGTCTCTCTTAACTTTATGCAATAGTTGCACAATTAATCGATACAGAAACTTCAATCAGATCAAGCACAGAAAAATACCGCAGTGAACTGATATACAATAGTGGAGATTACTCACATCAATAGACCGCTGATGGTCAGTTTCTTGCAATCTGAGTGGTTCTTCCGTTGTTTGCTCTACAGCTGCATCAGCAAGCCATTCAATCAGGAAAGAGAAGTAGAAACTGAATATTTTAGCATTCCAATGAGTTACTCTACAGACATTTGCTTTTTTGTTAGCATTCCAATATGATAAAGATTGAGGGATATACCAACTGATATGTACGAATTCTAAGCAATTATCCCCATTTATGACACGCATTTCGTGTATAAGTGCAAGATGTTTTTTGCAATCATTCACAATCTATCTTCATGAAGAACAGCACCTCATTGTCAGCAATAGGTAGGCAGTGCTCATAACTGTTGTACTGATGTTACTAGTTAGACCGGGGCAGAAGTAGCATGACAGTAACAAGATCAACATCAATTTAAGACAAACTTCAAAGAAACCATGCAGTTCCCTCAAGCATAATTACTCACCATTCAAGTTTTGTCCATCAACAGGCTGCTTGCTAATCTGCTTCTCATGTCGGCCGGCCTCTGTTTCTGGTTTCCAATGTACGGTTTTGGAGGAATGTCCAGGTGATGCCCCCTTGGTTCTTCCTCTGTGTGATTTAATCTTTGTAGCCTCATGGATCTATCGTATAAAATAAAACAGTTATACACGATCTCACAACCAACTAGAAATGACAGGTGCATAAGAAGCCATTTAATGCAGAATTCACCAAATGTAGACAACTTTAGAAAGTAGGAATAACATCCAAAAAAATAAGAATAGCAGCACGGTGGCCTAATTTGATATGTCCATGTCGTGACTTAATCTATGCACTTTCATGATATCGATAGATATGCTACAAATCCAGCAGCTGTGTTCCAGCCGACAATGATAGAGACCTTAACCTACCACTGAAGTTCCAAGCTCATGATGCCCTCAAGATCACATTTTTATTGAAAGAAAAAGAAAAAAGGCAAAGAGAATCGATGGTGAACAAAAAGTAATGCACTTAGTCAAGAGAGAATATTTATTTAAAAAATACCACCCCGGCAGTGCTGAAAATTGGAAGAACAAGATGACACATCTTCCCGACCCAGAGCAAACACAAATACAACTAAAGAAGCGGTTATGATATTAGATTTATTATTAAGATTTTAATATGTACTACCTCCATCCCATAATAAACGCAAAGTACGCATACGTAAGCAATAAAATCATTCATACTACGAATCATTAACGGGACGATCAAACTTCGTTTGATGTAAAATAATCGTGAAACACTAATGATGATTTAAGTTATGTACTTCAACCCACGACCAGTGACGTAATTTTCTGATGACGTTAAAACGGATAACGAACCCCCTCAGAATACGTATTGAATAGTACAATGATGATACAACGTTGTATTTTTTATGATACGGAAGGAGTATTATTTTATGCTAGAATATCTTTGTTTCCTACCTTAGAATAATTTCTTAGATATTATGTTATATAGTTAACTTATTTCCTATTGTAATCTTTTTTTATCTTATATTTGACTACTCTATAAATCTAGGCTACGTCTTCATCAATAATATTACGGTAGTTTTCTCTTCTCTCATATTTCATAACATGGTATCACAACAATCGTTTTCTTGTCTAACCTAATTTGCTTCTGTTGGCCGATGGGTGGTGGAGTTTGCTACCCACCAGACCAAAATGCAAACTACTACTATTGTTGTCTTCTACCACTACCAATACTGCTACTGCATACTATTGCTACTACCTGTTGTTGCTAATGCTATTGTCTATTACTGTTACTGCTACTATTTATTATTTATGGCTTCCTGACAAATTGAAAATATTTCAACTTGAAGAGGAGTTTTATAATTTTAGATTTATTATTAAGATTTTAATATATATTATTTTATGTTAGAATATCTTTGCTTGTACCTTTGAATAATTCCTTAGATATTAAGTTACCTACTTAACTTATTTTCTATTGTAATCTTTCCTCATCTTGTACTTGACTACATTATAAATATAGAGTTCGCCTTCTTTAATAATATTATCACATTCTTCTCTTTTATTTTATTTTATAACAGAAACAATGTCTATGAG
Organism: Drosera spatulata; assembly: GCA_035668315.1. Classification (NCBI taxonomy): domain Eukaryota; kingdom Viridiplantae; phylum Streptophyta; class Magnoliopsida; order Caryophyllales; family Droseraceae; genus Drosera; species Drosera spatulata. Next base: position 26,924 of record JAOVYX010021892.1, on the reverse strand, counting down.
GGGAATTCACACTCCAGCTTTGCTTAAACGATTCGATGCAACACAAATCTCATACTAAGAAGTTCCAAATTAGGAGGATCCAATCTATTATATACTAAGCGAAAGTGATTGAGATTGTAGTTTCATCAGATATTTTTAGATTTAACCCCTTTTTTTACCAATTGAACAAGTTATCTAAATTATTTTCTAAGCTCGGATATTTTTAGATTTAGTCTTTCTTTTTTTTTACCAAGTGAATCTATACTTATATACTAAGAGAAAGTGTTGAGATTGTAGCTTCGTTTGATATTTTTTAGGGATTGTAACTTTGTCAAATATTTTGGATTTAATATTTATTTTTACATAGTGAATCTACTGTCAGATTTATTTTTAATTGAATAAAATAGTACTTTTTCGGAGTAAAATAATTATTGTATAAAGTTGAAAATCTTAATATCTTATAAAATACATATCCAAAAAATAAAATTTTTTTAATTCAATCAAAATCTAAGTTAACTCTCAGTTTCTGGATATTGGTCAAATCCATTTATTTTTATCCCGTGTATAACTGCACGGGTGCACAAACTAGTTAAGTAATGTTCGTTTCCATTTATGTATAAATATTTGACCATAAGCCAAACTAACCTGGTTTGCTGATCCGCTAGACTGATCAATAGAAACAAGTACTTCATCATCGATCCCAAAACTGCTGTTGACAGCACCGTCAATCATGTCACAGTCTGAGTCCATTATGCGATTAGCATCTGAAGTATTACAAGTAACATCGGGCACATCTTCCATGTGTATGTCGTGTGACTCCTCGCATCCAACTTGTATTCCAACATTCTCATGCACTTCAGAATTTCCTTCCTCATCACCCATATCTATTTGATATGGCTGCTTGTCAATCTGTCCTGAAGACATAGGTCTGACATGTGATAGATCAACATCAAAAGCAGAGAGGGAGTCTTTTCTCGGATCAAACTTGGACATCCTTCTCTTTAATGATGACATAGAAGCCAAAGGACTCTTTCGTGCAGTTGGCGATGATCGAGAAAAAGCTCTATCTATCTCTGGATTTCTGTCAACAGATTTGCGAGCAATCACCAGGTCATGTTTGTGAGACTGTGCTTGCAGCATCAACTGTGAGGCATTTCTACAACTCTCAGGCGGACCCCTGCGTACATCAGGCAAGTCTGGAAGGCTAATCTTACTCAAACTTATAGGCTTCATGTTGAACCGCTCTTGTACCAGGTTCATTACAAAGTCCTCATGCAATTCATCCTCATTTCTGGACAGCAACTCATCCAAAACCTTGGAGACTTGGTCCTCTACTGTGGCTGTTAAACATTGTTTCACAAGAATATCAAACGCAATTCACAAGATAAAATATAGGAAACCAAAATCCTTTTGAGGAAGTTATGCGAGTGACTCCAAACAATAAGATATTGACTATCTGGATAGTCCCTACCAGCCTGAGAAGGGTTGTCTTGGTCGGCAGTTTCAGGGGCCATGATGTCACTTGGTGGCTTTGATACATCTTGGACTAGAGCCTCCTCAGATGGTAGGCTTGAGTTCTCATTATCAATCCAGTCTGTTGGAAAACGATGCTTATAAGTTACAGTCCTCCTGCAGGGAAGATAGTTTAACTGTTTAACAAAAGCTATGTGGAAAAAAAATTACAGTAATTACTACAAAGTACAACCAATCAAAAAGCAAGGCGAGTGTTAGGACCCCAAAAGAGATGGTCCCCGGCGCCTTGCATTCACAAGAGGAGCATTCTGATCCAGATCCATCAAAGCTATGCCTCTTTGTCGTTGTAGCTCCCGCTCAGCCTCTAAATCCACACAGATGATATATAATATATTCATATACATTTATTCTAAGAGGCGGAACAACAAACCCCAAAACAGGCACACACAAAAAAATAGAGAAATGAAAAGGCAAGTAATCAATTTTTCATTACTTTCAAGCCTATCCAATCGTGCAAAATATTCATCTGGATCTTCCGATATATCAATATTTTCGCTAGGCTCGATGTTTTCAGCACGTTCACTGCCCAAAACACTTCGAATTAGATAACTAAAACAGAACATAACCATGTCTGGGAAAAATAAGCAAGATGCATATCATTCACCTTGCATCGGATAACAGAGAAAATTGAGCTCGCCTACGACCTAAACCAGGTCTTCTACGACGTGGATTTTCTGCCCCTTCGGCAGCAACCACTTCACCCTTGTCTTTGTATATCTTCGACACTGCATCATCACCATCAGTGGTCGTAATCCCCATAGAACCAGTGACACTATCTATCACTCTTTTCGCCTGGTCTAACAATTTTTCAGGATTCCTCAGCTCCTGAAACCTCAAACACAAAACAATTTGTTTCCTATATTATTTACCAAAGAAAAAACACTCAGCAATCCATCAATTGTAGAACACATCCAAGCATGGACCCAATGTCGAGACTTGCTTCCACAGACTCCAAATAAAGAAGCCAGTGACCATTACCTCCCAGAAGCCCTATGCTTTGAAATCTCACCCTAACTGGAGATCAAAAGTTGGATTTGAACCAAATTTACATATCGTTTTCCCCCGATTACAACCAAAAAGTAATTTCGCCTCCACTGTATACCAAAATGTGGAAATGCATTGGAAGTATACTTTGCAAGTTTTATTACCCTGAAAATACACCACTTTCTTTTGTATTTCCTGCCAGTTTAATTATATTAAGATCAGGGAAAGTGGAGCATGGTACACATTTCACCAAAAGGACAAAGACTCTTTTCCAATCAGTGTATCTCTACAGAATTTTAAAAATTAATGGTATCAAAATAGAGAGAAAAATCACACAACACCCCATCCACTTCCCCATTACGGTCAGAACCGGGAAATGAAACGAAAAGAAACGAAACGAAACGAAATCTCTATTACACAGAACCGATATCATCCACAAATTCGCCTAAAACAAGAAAAATCATCACGAGAGTATTCTGAGAAATACCAAGGCCTTGAAGTGAAAGTGAATGGCGTCGACGTCATCGTCGGAGTTGTTGACGACCAAAGAAGAAGACCCAAAGGTGCGGGGGAACAGAGAGAGGATCGAGTATCCGGCGAGCGGGTCGCTGAAGGGGGCGACGAAGGCGGCCATCGGCACTAGGGCATCGGATTTGGGGGAGGAGATCGAAACCCTAGGAAAGAGAAAGTGGAGTGAGGGGAGAGTGTTGAGTGGAGAGCGGGATGAGGAAGAAGCCGTGTTTATGATTGGGATTTGAAATTGGAGTGTCGTGGTCACAGTTATCATAACTGAACGGAACATTGACCCGGTCGTGTTTTTAAATTTCTTTTTCCCCTACTCAACTGTCGAATTTTTGTTTGGATTTAATCGATTTTGGTTGTATGAACCCGCATCGAATGTAGATCCATTTTTTTATTGGATCGATTCGAACAAATTATCAGATCACTGTTTAATTGATTGATCCAAATCGAATGTAGATCTATTTTTTTATGGAACCAATTCGAGCAAATCATCAGGTCACTTTTCAATCGGTTGAGCCAGATCGAATGCAAATCCATTTTCTTTTATCGAATCAATTCGAGCAAATCATCAGGTCACTGTTCAATCGGTTGAATCAACAGAATCAGTCCGAGTTTAATAACTATAGTCGTGGTGTGGAGTTTAACAGCACGGTGAGGGTCGTCTGCTACTTGAGAATAAAACTTGGTGACATTGCATCGTACCCTAGAGCACAGTCTTATTTTCTTTCCTTTCGTCCCATAAACTTGTACACCACACTCCGTCCCAGTTTAATTAAAACGTTTTAATCCGATATAAGAACTTATGCCTATGTTAAATTATATAGATAATGATTTTTTTATCATTGTGAGTGTATGAGAGAGAGGAATAAGAAAAAAGAAAAAGAAGAAATGATAACGGAATGGATTAATACGATATAAAGTATGAGTGTCTTGATAGTTTTATATGACAAAAGTTTATAAATAAGAAAATGTTTCATTCATTTTGAAACGGCAAAAAAAAAACGTTTTAATTACTTTACGATGGAGAGAGTAATATTTTGATGATGTGTGTTTATCAAGGTCGATTTTGATCCATATTACACAACAATTAAATGATTTTTTTTTAAAGAAAAAATCATAGCGCTACAGATATTTTATATGGACAATTCCAGGAAAATACAACTGGTAAGATTTTTCATCAATTTTCATAAACTTCCACAAGATACTTTCTCAATCCCACCCCACCTCAAAAAAATGGTACATTTGTAAAACAAACTAGTACTCCTATAAAAAAAAATAAGCCTTTTAAAAAATTAGTATAACAATTAATACGTTTGTTGAAATCTGGCCAGAAAAATTAATACGTGTCTCGAAATACGAGCGGAGCAACTAATATGTCCGTCCCAAACGAGATCAAATCCGCCAAACACCATCAAACATCATCATATCAAACATCATCAAATCTATCCTCGACCCCAACAGACCCAAAACCCATAAAACAAATCTTAGGCATTCAACCCAATTCCCTTCAATTCCAATTTCACCATTTTAATTGAATTCATTCAATTTCAAATTTGAAGCCATACAACATTGTTGAGTGGGAGATATCTCATTTCATTCCTTGAATCGTGTTATATGTCGGTGTTGATCGAGTGAGGGATTCCATCTAATTTGGTGTTTAAATTCTGTAGAGATTTAATTAATTGATTGTTTGTTGGTTGTGTAATTTTTTGCGTATAGTGATTTAGATTTGTGTGTAGTGTGTGATTCAATCGAATTGTTTGTGTTTGCGTGAATTGATTGTGTTGATCTCATTTGTTGTCCGTGTTGTAGGGGAGAAGGAGGAAAGGTGGTGGAGTTTCAGAGGAAGAAGGAAAGGAGGAAGGCATCGAGACGACGACGACGAGGCGACGACGACGGTCGGAGTTGGGCAACATAGATGAGGGCAGAGTCGGAGAAGATGTGAGAAGGAGAAGGGGGTAAGGATGAGGAGATACGTCTCGTAGGAATTAAAATGAGTTTGGTGCTATATTCTTGAAAATAAATATCCAAAATAATATTTTGGGAGTTGTCACTATTTTATATCGTGTAACTTCATCTGTTAAGTTTTGTAGGACATTTTCACATCATTCAGTAATAGATCGAAACTCCTTAACATATATGTTGAATAATTGTAAATATCAAATTGTTATAATTTTTTATGATATCAAAAAAATAAAAATACTTTCACAAAAATTTCAATTGTTTTGAGTTCTCCTTTTCAGTTGTTCTGTCATCTTTGTTTTGTTGGTTTAGTTGCAGTCATTGATTGATGCCATGATCATATCCTTCATTAGTTATATGAACAAAATTGGTGATGTGCTCATCTCTAACATGTTTGACTACTCTGGACACGGGCTTCAGTTATTTCATTTTTTAATATATTCTGCAAAATGCAAACTCTCAATTTCATATTGTGAATTGATTTTAAATTAAAGTTTTATAACATTTTTTAAAACTCAACTCTCAACCCCCGCGCCCGAGAAAAAAAAAAAAAAAGAATTAAAGTATAACACTATCATGTATCCAAAAATCTAGGCCTAATTACATTTTCAATTCTAGATTTTTGATTTTTATCCTCTCTAAGCCTATATCTCCATCATGATACTTTAACTCCATGATCGATTATGTAGACTAAAATTCTTACATATTTCATCAAAGAAAAGTTTAATTGAAGAGAAAAAATGACGAAAAGGTACTTATCATCAATTCTATTTTGTAATCACTGCATATTGTTTCAATTCTAGTATTTATTGTGTATCCACCACAAGAAAAAACCTAGTTTTATCTTCTTCATTATTGTTATTCTATAGGTATACCGGTCGAGCTTTATGCCACCCGAAGTAACTACAAGAAAGCGATGATACATCATAATCAAGATAGGGAAGGAAAGTTGCACGAACATGCTATCAACCAATTGAAAACGAAGACTTCAAACCATATGAGGTTTTTGAGATCTCTATGTAACTTGGCGTATTATGATGGGAGATTTGTACAAAGAAGACAAACTGAATCACAAAGGTCCTCATTTATTGGAGATCAATGCTGCAACCAATGAGGTTATCGTTCAGAATCAAGAAGATACAACTTTGGTACGAACTCTGAAACTATTGATATTCTTCTATACTAGGGAGGAAACCAATCGATAGCACCTAGAAATGACACATATGACTTTTCAGGCTATAACAGATTATTTGTGATGCTTATATTCAATATGGATGAGGATTTACAATACATAAAGGGTTACGTTCCTGTTCTAGAGGAAGATGAGGTCTGAACTAAGACGTATCCTGCTCCCATGGTTTTTTACGTATGTAAAGATAACGACACGAATCGTTGGAGATATCAAACTATCAAGACAAGTGAACATTTGGGAGCAATTTTCCAATCTCACAAAGCACAAGAAATAACTCCGATATTTCTGATCCGTGGATATGAAGTATGCTAAGTTCTTTGTACTTGTTGTATTTAGGTTATATTTTATCTACTTTTTATTTTTATTTATTTTTATCTTAGGTATGTTTTTGGGTTTCTTACACATGTATGCTTTGTTTTATCTAATGTAAAGTTATTCGTAATGAATAAAGAGTTTTACCGGCTGGTGAAGTATAAGCTATTTGCTCTAATGTTTTTATCTAAAAATTATGATTTGGGATTTGATTTATAAAGATAAATAAAAACAAAAATTAATATTATGTATCATTAAAGGAACATTTCCATGTATTTCAGGGCATAAAGCAAATAAAATATTAAAACCGTGCAAAATTAGGTTAAATGAACCCAAAAAACCGTACAATTAGGACAAAACAAGGCAAAAAAAAAAAAAAAAAAAAAAAAAGACAATAGAGCAAGAGGCGTGCCCAACGCCTCTTTAATCGAAAGGCGCCCAATGTCTCTAAAAAGCCTAACAAAGGTGCCCGACGTATCTTTCTTAGAGACATATCGAACGTTTCTTCTCTCTACCCATAGAAAACGTCCTAGATTGAAAATAATCTTTTTTGTAAACCTGTTTTGGGAATTGTTTTTATTTTTTGATTTATTTTGAAAAAAAATCCAAATCAGCAAAAATAAATCTACTTGGAGAATCAACCGTTTCACACTATGCTCGTGAGTTGTTATTCCATGGGAAAGGAAAGAGAAGGAATGAAAAGTGAATGATTTTTCTTTCCCATGATATGCTTGTGAGTTTAAATAGATAAAAAATTAATAGAGTTGAATGAAAAATTGAATCCTTTTTTCTTTTGAAAAGTTTGATAGGATTTAGAAAAAAAAAATTATGATTATAATTTATCTATAATTCCACCATTACCCTCATCTATTTAAGTTTTGGATGATTTCAAATTCAAGGGTAAATGAGTAATATCCTCTCAAATTTTTTTTCTTTTCCATCAACTCACAATCATGACAAAAAAAATCATAGTCCTTTTGTTCATTCAAATTATAATATTTTTATTTTTGATCGTCATATTTAAATTATAATTTTTTTTATTTATCAATTTTTTTCATATAAAAATATCAAACTATCCATATTTTATATAATCAATCTATCCATCATTATTTTTCTTTCTTCTTTTCCTTATTTTTTTATCTCACATACTCATAAGGACAAAATTATTATTTCTTATTAATTCAACATATACATAAATTATAATATTGAATTAAACTATTGAGATCAAAAAAAATATCTAATTTTCCTCCAAAAACTGACAAACATCGAGAACCAACGAAAAACCAATCCGTTTCTTTTTCATTTTTTATTTTTCTAATCCTATCATTTCCATTCTTTTCTTAGGAAACTCACAAGCGGAGTGTCAGTCACCCCTCCTCCCTCTGTCGGTGATCTGAGAAATCCACACAGAGAAGCCAAATCTGCTGTTTGCTTGCAAACCAGAAAAGATCTCTCATTTGCACCAATTTCTCTGCTCCTCACTTTCATCCACCACCATTTTCGTCTCATTTTCCTTCTCATCCTCCATCTTCAACCCGATTATCTCACGACCCCATCAGCATTTCCCCAACGCAATGGAACCAACCCAAATGGATTCGAATCCCACCACCAAGGACCCGAAAACCCATATCCAGATTCCCAATCCACCCATCACAGACCCCCAGTTCACAAACCCTAATGGGAACCCTAACCCGACCCAGAAGCCGTTCCGGGTCTTTGTTGGGTACGATCCGAGGGAGGACATCGCTTTCGAGGTTTGCAAGTATTCGATCACGAAACGAGCTTCGATCCCGGTCGAGGTGATCCCGATCAAGCAGTGGGAGTTGAGGCAGAAAGGGTTGTATTGGAGAGAAAGAGGGAAATTGGAGAGCACCGAGTTTTCCTTTACTCGTTTCTTGACCCCGCATTTGGCTGGATTCGAGGGTTGGGCGATGTTCGTCGATTGTGATTTCTTGTACTTGGGTGATGTGAAGGAATTGGTGGATTTGATTGACGAGAGGTTTGCGGTTATGTGTGTGCAACATGACTATGCGCCTAAGGAGAAGACGAAGATGGACGGGGCGGTGCAGACGTTGTATCCTAGGAAGAACTGGTCGTCGATGGTGTTGTACAATTGCGGGCATCCAAAGAACAGGGTTTTGAGCCCTGAGGTCGTGAATAAGGAGACGGGCGCGTTTCTTCATAGGTTCATATGGTTGAAGGATGATGAGATTGGGAAGGTCCCGTTTGTGTGGAACTTTCTTGTCGGACATAATAAGGTTGTCGAGGGCGATGAGGGGACATTTCCTAGGGCGATACATTATACTCTTGGGGGGCCGTGGTTCGAGGCTTGGAAGGGTTGCGAGTTCGCCGAGCTGTGGTTGAATGAGAAGGAAGAGTATGAGAAGAAGAAGGCGGCGAAGGAGAATGGTGTTGTGTAGGTCGTGAGGCAAGCGTGAGGCTATTCTTTCATATGGTTCGATGATCCGATAATGTGCTTTGTTTGTACTTCATCTATCGCATTTCATTGATTTTTATCGATGTTTGTCCCTCATCTAAGGGAGGCGTAGTTCGAGTTGATTTATGGATAATATGATTGATTACCTTGGCATAGTACCTTTCGCATTCGTGGTGCTATGGGGAGAGATCAAACTCTGATGTCGTTTTTCTTCCCATTGTATTGAATTCCACTCTTATTTAGCCAGTGCTCCAAGTAAGGTATTTCTTTCCTGATTTTATGTGTAGGATTTGAATGTTTACCACTGATGTAAGCACCAACATTTAGTATTTCGAAAGCTTGGTCTGACTTTTTAGTTTTGTGTTGAATAAAAGGTTTTGTATTGTTATTGATAAATATATCGGCTTGGTTTCTAAATTCGTGTCTAGACCATAACAAAGTGTGGCTGATACCTTGTTAATCCACAAGCGGCGTTGTTTATCATAGGTTGTGATTCCAGCCGGCTTTTTCTTGATTGGTTTGGCAGGAAGACCAAAAGACTTGTTCTTCAAAGCCTCCCATCTTGGACAATTTCAGCTTTCTTTTATGCAGCATATAACGACACCAGGAATCCTGATTACCAAGCTTGTGAGTCTGATTTCAGTTTCTGTAAGATACTTAAAGTAAACCATAACGCTACTTCCAAAATGCATTTGTGTTCACCACTAGCTATTACAGTATAATTGATACTATCAAGAAGGTTGTGAGCCATGTTTCAGCATAGAGAGACATTATTCATCGTTTCTTCAATGTTTGGAAGGATTTTCATGGTACCTGGAAACATTGAAGTTCGAAAACCTCGAAGTATCTCTTTTCTCAGGAGAAACTAGAGGAGACCGTAGAGTTTAACCTTGGAAAAGTGTTGTTGAAGCCGGTGGCTCACAAATCTCAAAGGTTCGCGAATCTCCTCCCTTAGCCTCTTCTTGCTTCCATATTGCATCTGCTTCGACGAGGCCAGGAGGACAGCGTAGAATCTCCTGTTGTCGCTCTTGAGGTGGGATTTAATCTTCCATATTAATATGAGCTACTTGTGTCTTATAAAAATATAACCAAGGTGGGATTTGTGGAACATGGCAAGCATGATGGGATTTAGATTTCCATGCTGAGTTGGGTTTTCAGTATTGGCAAGACGAAAAACAACGTGTGTTCATGTCTTTCGACACATCAGGAAAGAAATATATATTTGCATGGGAAGCAATGCGAATTTTGATCGGAGGCCATCCGCTACAATTTAAAATAACTAGTGTTGATTCTCCAAAGGAACGAATTGGTAGGCTAATGCTTCCAAATTCTATTGTGGATCTATGCGATTGTTTCATGGCTGATTAATTCTCTTCTTCCCTGTAGTGCCGCCTCCTACGAGAAGTCCCACTAACTCACTCCGGATTGACCGCTTTTTACGTCCCTTTACCCTTAAAGCTGTTCAGGATCTCTTGGGTAAAACAGGGACTGTCACTAGTTTCTGGATGGACCATATCAAAACACACTGCTATGTCACTGTAATGTTCACCTCCCGCTTCTCGCCATGTTCCACACCTTTAAAGTTATGTAAGCTGAAACTGCTGCTTGCGTACAGTCTTCGAATAGCTGAATCTGTCTTTGCAGTACTCATCCGAAGAAGAGGCCGAGAAGACACGTACTGCTCTGTATAATTTGCAGGGCCCCCCCAAACGGTGGGCGTCTTCTGATAGCTGAATTTGTTGTAAGTTTGATTATAACTTTTTAGAAATGGTGAAGGTAAGAGGGAGATCACAGAATTGTCGAGACGAGTATACTCTTTTCTTAAGATCGATTTGTCCTGTTCTATAAAGGAAGAAGACAAAAGCAGATTGTCTTCAATCAACAAGAAGGAGAGGTGCCTCTTGACGCGTTCTATTAACAAACCCCACAGACCCAGCGGCCCAGCCTGACGCTCGTGCTAACCAAAGAAAGCCTAGGTCCTCTCCCACACACAAAATTGGGTACCCCAAGAGTCCTAACCCTTATCCCCATATTCACACTTATAAACTACTCTTTCACCAACACAAACTTCTATGTGGTTTTAGCAACCTTTGTTACATCCAACCACATTCAATGCATCAAATATTACATTTTGAGCATAAATTTCTAATTCATCTTTTTGAGAAATTAATTATATCACGTTTATCTTCAATGAACGTAGATTGAATTAACTCAAAGTCACTTCAATCCGAAGTCGTTGACCCATATTAAAATACGATCAAAGTTGTTCAAAACACACACTAAAATTTGTCGAGCTCGAAGAAGTCAAGCTATGGCTAGGGCCTCCAGCGCCTCCGCCTCAAGCTAGCGCTCATGTTGGTGCTGGCCTTGCTCCTAACATCATCCCGTCTAGCAGTTGTGAAAAGGCAGCAACCACCGCAATAGCCTGCTTTTACTCTTCCACCACCCCCGCCTCTGCTTGTTCCACTCGCAGCAAGGGAAGTCATTTTTCCTCCTCCACCTCCTCTGCCGAAGAATATAGAGAATAAAGCGACTCCTCAGATCTACTACCTGCCTCTGACTGACGAACAGGTGCAAACAAAGATGAAAGCGTGATCTAAAGTGACAAGGTGTAATCACGAACTAATGATCACAAGACAAGGACAACACAATTCAATGCGGGACAATACCCAAATTTATTCACCAAGGCTATAGGAGATGAACCCCAGCCAAGAGACCTTCAGGGATCAAATCCAGTCTCTATCACAGGAATCCAAACTCAACAAACAACTGAAGAGAAGCCAAGAAAGTACAATGAGTACGATACAGTTTTTATAGTGAACTAAATGTCTAACTGACAACTCAATCGCAGCCGTCCACACATCTCCTCCAACAAACTTCATCAACGGCCAGCAATCTCCCTTGTAACTTCAGCCCAGCCCACAGCTTTTATATTATTGAACGGCCCAGCCAACATAAAGAGCCCAAGATCCAATTACAACCAAACACAACCACTTGCACTTCCAAACCCGACACGTGTCAGGCCACACAACACGTTACAACGCACCATCATCGACCCACCACACCCCACAATCAGATCTCAAATGTCAACATGCAACCATCCGGCTCCTCCAAATTCATCACTGAACTGTCTTTCCCAAATCCAAAACACCACAATCCCCCACAATTCAAACATCAAAATCGACCCCACAAACACCATAAACGCTTATTTCGTTAGGCTCCTCTACTGGACTTTCTTTTTGATGAGTTTGGTATGTTATTCATGTGCAGGTCTGCTAGTTTTGCATCTTGGGGAGATATCCAGGTAGGAGTGCTTTGTCAACTGGTTCATCGGTGGGATACGTGGGTTAATACAATAACAATAATAAATCAAGATTTTATCTCAACAAATAGGATCGGTTATACGAATACAACGACGTCATTTCAATCTATCATGTAAATCATTTTCTGTTAGATTATGATAGGACATATCATACGGTTATATGGATTAATATTATTATTAATATTATTTAGTGATTAAGTTTTATATTTTCAAATAAGATTAAGTAATATCCTATCTCGATTCTCAAGATATTCTAATAAATATCTTTTCATAAATTAGGATACATAAAATCTAAATCAAATACTCTTTTATAATTAAACAAATAATATAAATTGAGAATAAATTGATTTAATATAAATTTTTATTGATTTTTTTTCAGATTCAATACTTGAACAACCATGAGAAAAAGTATGATCCTAACGTTTTCGTCATAATTTATTAGATTCGTTTTATATAATAGTTGATATCATAACAACTATATCACTTGTTTGGTATATGTCTTTTGGATGGATATGCGAGTAGATCACGAGAGATTAATTTGGATTCTTTAATTCTCTAATTGAAATACAAGTCTCTCTCGTGAAACTTAATTCATTTGAGAAATATTGCACTGTCTTCTGTATGAAATTGGAATGGTTTCTTGTGATGGGTGTCAGCTTCGATTTTGAGCGTTCCTGAAGGATGGATTGTCGCCGACGTTGTTTCGACTTTGATTCGTTGTGAGATACAGATTGCGCGAGATACGTGGCAATGCTGTGATAGGATAAAGGATGATGATGCTGATGGCTGTGCATCAATTATCGTCGACGAAGGTACATATCGGCGAGCGCGAGCCTACGTCAGGCCTGTTTTAGGCGTCGTTGGATCTGCTCTCTCCGGCTGCTCTTTGAAGCTTCCTATGTCTCATCACATTGATGACCAGGGGATATTTTTGAGGTATTTGGATTAAAAATAAAATTGATAATTGATGATAGAAAGTGTTGTATGTGATGTTGGCATTATCCTGGACATGATCAATGATATGCCTCAGAGATTTTATGGGTATGTTTGTTAATATCTGTGCTATGTGAATGTATCCATGAGAATTCACTATTTGTAAATTCGGGTTAAATTGGTTTCAATTAATGAGTTTCGTTAAATAGATTTGGCTATAGTTATTGGGCAATTAAGAATCTTTAAATGTCTTGTGATCTTTATTTGTTTGAGTTGATTAGAGATTAATCACAGCATCTCTCATTGATTAAAACATATATATGAAGTTTTTCAAGATTACATACGGTAAAAGATATTATTGTGATTAATTATTTTATAAAATGAATTTTATCCAATTGGGATTTTTATTGTATTAATGCAATTAATTAGGATGTTATATTAGATTATTTTCTTAATTTGTCCACTGGTATTAAGAAAGGAATATTATCTGTTAAATCTATTTAAATTGAAAGTTTAGTCCACAGATAATTTTTATGTTATGTGATTTATAGTGTTTGTATGATTTATGTTGGATAAATCATGATTTATGTTTATTTGTCTCAAATTAGTAAGCATGTGTGTGTTTGTTATGCAACTTCACAACCTGTGAATTTTTCTGATTTTAAAATGGATGTTCCCGAACTTAAAGATGATAATTATAAAATTTGGAAGAATATGATCCTTTTATAATTGGGGTGTATGGATATGAAAGACGAACCACCTGTGCTTACAGTTACTAGCACTCCAACTGAAATGGCTCTTTATGAACAATGGGAACGGTCTAACCGTTTATGTGTCATATTCATAAAGATCAAATTATCTGTTAGTATTCGTGGTTCTGCCGAGCAGTATAATAAGGTGAAAGACTTACTTAAGGCGATTGATTCGTAGTTTGAGTCTTCAGAAAAAGCATATGCCATGACCTTGATTATGAAATATACGTCTCTAAAGATTACAAGTGTGAAAGGTGTACGCGAGCACATCATGAAGATGAGGGACATTTTGGCTCAGCTGAAGAACCTGAAGGTTGACATTCCTGATATTTTTCTTGTGTACTATATTCTGAATACTCTTCCTCTACAATATGCACCTTTCAAGATTTTTCACAACACACATTAGAGTAATTGATCAATTAATGAACTCATGATCATGTATGTTTAAAAAGAACAAAGGTTATTTATGGAGTCTGGGGAAAGTATTCATTTGACAACACAAGGAAAGGCTAAGGAGCAAAGCAAGAAGAAAGGGAAAGATAAACTACCTGTCCAAGCTGACATTAAGAAATAATCTAAGTGCTTCTTTTGTCGAAAAAAAGGGCATCTGAAGAAGGATTGTTTCAAGTTCAAGGCCTGACTCGAAATGTAACGCCCTCGGATTTCCGTATCGGAAGATACGTGGGCGTTATGCCGTCACGGACCCAATCCGTGATAAGGCTGAATAAACCGAATGGGTTTAGGGGTATAGAAATCAAGGAAACTATAAATAGTAGCCATATTCATAGCTTATAATCTCGAATACCTCTTTTAATTACAACATTGGTGCAGAAGGAATGCAGATCAATTATTTCATCAAACAAAATAGACATCTGATCTGCTATAATATCCGAAGCACGTGAGATCATCTATATACATGCAAACTTACACTAAGAGTCTTCAGGTGCTGTTAGGGACATACCTGCAATTGAAACACATAACCGTGAGCTAATGAAGCTCAGCAACCTCCGGTGTATGAATCCCAATTACAGGGAACTTTCGCTAACGGGTAGGGCGACCACCGAAAGTCCCCAAAATATATATATAGGAAAATATGGACGTCATATCAAACAGCATCGTTTTACATTGCTTTATATGGCTTCGTATCGCTTTTAAGAGTCATTCCTTTATTTTGCATTTATATAGGGCTCATGACTTGACTCAAAAATGATAACCCCAAGGATATGACCAACTCGGAGTACAGAAATGAAGTGTCAATCGTCAGCCGGGCTACCCAATAGATTGTGTTTTCGCACCTGTCTATTTCGTGCGTCGCCTTGCACCTCTTGTGTGTATTCAATGAGGCACCGCATGCCAACATTGAGATGATTGGAGCCTCTCTGCAGAGAGCAACCGTGGCCCCGTCACAACGGCGTCGAAGCCGCTGTATGCATGCAAAGAGGATGGGGATGTCCACCGTTCCCTAGCTAGTTCTCACCCGAGACGATGACTCAGAGGATAATACTAGAGTGCAATGACTTAATAATGTCACCAAGGCTATTCAAGGATGTAACAAATGATCGTAATGGATCAAAAAAGGGACACAATGTGTGACGTTCTCAACAATTCCAGGGAAAACGACCAACAATCCAACGGATCTAAAAGGGACGTCAATGTCGACCTTATCAGTTCAAGGATGCAATATTTCTTATTCGTTCGCTTTTTCATTAGTTCACACAGATAGTATAACTATGCTCTATATCCCCCGTTTCCTTTTTATTTATCGTTCAGATGTCGTTTTCATATATTTCCCGGTAGGGTATATATAATATAATGGTGTATATTCTAGTCTATTTCAACCTCCAATACCCCGTCACGTGTCAAACATGATCATAAATGCACGTGAAATGGAATATTTCTATGCGTATGGGCTATATATCTTAAATACGCATTTAGGTTTAAGGTTCGACGCACGAGGTCGATGATTTCTTGGCCAGGAGGCCGTCGCGGCCGTGACTGGTCCTGTCGCGGACGCAACCCCCGTCGCGAGCTCGACTCAGGGTTGTCGCGGGTGCGACGATGCTGTGAAGCCAAAATGCAGGCTTTTCTCCCGTCGCTGGCGCAACCGTTCTGTAGCCCTGAACCTATAGAAAACTCTCGTTCGACGCCACGAATCCTTCAATAGTCATATCTTGCAATATTTATAACGTTATAATGTTATAACGTTATTCGTTCGTAATATTTATTGGCGCGTTCAACTAATCACCCCAAATATTCCATCGTTATGTTTGATTTAATAATCAAATATTTTCTTGGATTAAATCTATAACTTTTATGAGCGATAATATTTTAATTCGTAACGTTATATGTAACGGCTTTTATTCGCGCTTTATTTACATACGTACTGTACATATGTTATGTATTCATTTTTAAATCCTTAAAATTTTCGGGTATTACACGAAAAGAAAGGTAATCTAATATCATATGTTTCTTATGAATCTAATATAGCTGATGTTGGTCACAACACTTCGTGGATTTACTACGGAACTACAATCAATATTTAGAATTCGTTGTAGGACTTTCAAAGCCACAGGAAACCAGTGGGAAGTGAGTAAAGCATCTTTTCAAAAAACAAGATGTTGAAGCTCACCGTCCGTACCGTCCACCGTCCTTCTCTTCCTCTATGTGCAAAATATGTTTTGTGTCTATAGTTGTTGCCGTCCAAGCTTATGACCACAAAATGCAAGTGTGTGGCTCCTTGCATATGTAAACCTATGCCTATATAAGGAGGGTTTTTTTCCTTTGTTAACACACACCAACAACACAAAAATAAATCAAGAGCAAAGAGGTGCAAGACATCTTAAGTGTTGTGTTTTAAGGGTGTGTCACAAATAAAAGTGTGGTGTAATTAGTGATTGCAAAACATATTAACAATGTGATTGTTTTATAAAGTGTACGAGTTTGTAATATTCTACTCTTATTAGAATTTATATTTCCCAATATACTTTGGTTCCGACGATCCAATTTTCAACAAATGGTATCAGAGCCACGTCGGAGGTGTGTAGTTGGTGAAATATTATTTTTATCAGACTCGATAAATAAATTTTATCGGCTTGTTCAAAATAAAGTTACGAGCAGAAAATATTTTTACTATTTCTATTTAGAATTATAAAATATTACTACAGTGGTAAAAATATTTTTTTTACGGTGGAGTAAAAAAAATTTTCGGAGTCACCATAGCAGAAGTTAGTTGCTCGGTCAGTAATGTCGAGAAACTAAATAGCAGTAGCTATAGCACATGGAGCATCAGAATGAAGTTTTACTTCCTCGGTCAAAATCTTTTGGAGATTGTTGACGTGTCTGATACACCACCACCAAATGAGCCGGAAGACAACCTTAAGAAATGGAAGGTCAAAGCTGATAAAGTGATGTTCGCTCTTACCGTCTCTGTAGAAGATGAATTTGTACAGAGAATTAAGGATGCTATGACGGCTAAGGAAGCGTGGAACACTCTAACCACCTTGTTTGCCAAAACAAAAAACTCCCGACTTCAACAGCTGGAGAATGAGCTTAGGTCAATCTCACAATGAGACTTGACGATAAGCCAGTATTTCACTAAAGTGAAAGTTTTATGTGAAGAGATTATTAAATTGGATCCAGAGAATCCAATTAGTGATCCTCGTACGAGGATGAACATTATTCATGGGTTAAGACCGGAATTCAATGGCCTTGTTACGGCAACCCGTGTATGGGCAACTCAACCGACGCTCACGGAGATGAAGAGTATTTTGGCAAATTAAGAAGCTCTAGACAAACAGATGTTTGGAATATCGGTCAAAGAAAAAGACAAAGCTCTCTTTAACAAAAAGAGTGGTCCAGAGAAGAAATCCAACGAAGATGCTCAACGGTTATAAGAAGAAAAACCGCATCAGCAAGGAAACTGACAGAAGAAGCAGTCCTGGAAGAATTCACAATCCAAGAGAAGCTCTAATCAAGGGGGAGCTCAAAGTGATGGCCAAAGACGACATTAAAATGATGAAAGCTACAACTACGGAAGGAAGGGCCATTTTGCTCGCGATTGTTGGAGGAAGTCCGAAAGACATAATTTTACTTCATCTAGTCAAAGCAAAGGCAGTACTGAAGAAGAGTGGGATTTTCAAGTATCCTTGATGATAGAAGAAGAAGAGATCGCAACTTCTTGTATTGCTGAACCAGAGAAAGAGTTCGCACTTGCAGCTGTCAGCAATGACAAAGTGATTAATTATAACCATGACTGGATCTTCGATTCTGGTTATTTTAATCACATGACGGGAATCAAAGAAAAGCTCCATGACATGTCCGAGTACAAAGAAAAACGCGTAGTCGTCATCGTCAATAATTCAAAGTTGCCAATAGCTCATGTTGGCAAGACGATGATAGTCCCTCGATATAGCGACAAAGAGGTACTTTTAGATAATGTCTTTCACATACCTGGTATAATGAAGAACTTGTTATCAGTTTCACAACTGACAGTAAGTGGACACCATGTGGTGTTCGAACCTACCGAAGTCAAAGTCTATCGTAGTAATGACAGAAGTATGCCTGTCATGAAATAAAGACGGCTATAGTTTGTCTATGTTATGTCAGCTCAAAAGGCTTACGTAAACAAAACTCGAAAGAACGAGACTGCATATCTGTGGCATGCTAGGTTTGGGCATGTCAGCTATCAGAAGTTAAGAGAGATCACTAAAAAATCAACACTCAAGGGTCTTCCGTAATTGGAGATTCGTGAAGATATTGTTTGTGCTAGTTGTCAATATGGCAAAACGCAGTAATTGCCGTTTAAGGAGTCGCAGTTCAAAGCGAAGGTTCCGCTGAAGCTTGTTCACTCGGATGTTTTTGGTCCAGTGAAGCAACCATCAGTCATCGGTCTGAGGTATATGATTACCTTTATTAATGACTACTCTTGTTTGGGAATATTTCATGAAGGAAAAGTCTGAAGCATTGTCAATATTCAAGACCTTCAAAGAAGATGCCGAGAAGGAGCTGGAAATCTTGATGTAGTGTCTCCGTACGGATAACGGAGACGAGTATACGTCAAACGAGTTCAAGACGTTTCTTCGTGAAAACAAGATTCGTCGACAATTGACTTGTTCCGATACACCTCAGCAAAATAATGTTGCAGAAAGGAAGAATCGCTATCTACCTGAAACTTGCAGAAGCATGGTGTATGCGAAGAACGTGCCACCACGTTTTTGAACGGAGTGCATGAAAACGACGGTTCATGTCATCAACAGATTACCACAAGCGAGGCTTGGGTTCATGACCCTGTAATATCCCGAAAATGTTTCGATATTTTAAATAAATATAACTTCATATTATTATGTATTAGATAATGAACGATCGAATATAACGTTATAACGTAACGCTATATATTTAAATATACGAATAAAAATAACGAGGGCGTAACGTTTTAACATAACATTAGTAACGTTTTAACATAACATTACGAACGTACGAATAATATAACAAGTACGCATCGTTAAACAAAACGTTCTAACGATGTAACATATGCGTTTAATAAGCGAACGTGTTAAATATAACGTACGCGTAATGTTATAACATAACGTTATAGCGTTATGATATTCGTATTTGGGCTAATAAAATACGATCCCGAAAACATCCGAAATTTTCAGCAAAATGAACATCATTAAATTAGAAATAATCTTATCTAATTGTAGGTATATTTTTTGATAAAATAATCGAACGAAATACTGATAAAAATAGACTGATAAAAAGCAAACTAGGGAACGAATTCGAATTATATATAAACACACACTCCCTTCGCCATTTCCTTTCTCTACAAAGCTGCTTCTGCTTTCGGCGTCGAAACGGACCGTGTACGCCTCGTCCGCCCACCTTCAATCCCGCTCCATGCCTTCTATCACCTCTCCTTGCGCATCAACAATCTTTCTCTCACTCACCACTCCGCATCGCATCATCAACATCATCTCCTTCTCTTCCATGTTCTTCATCACTATCAAACACGCACATCCAAAATGAAGACCATCGGCATCACGAACATCGCCATCGTCGTCTTTGAACAGCACCAGCCACGCCAAGGACGAGAGCAACAGCAACCGCAGCTCGCCAAGTGATCATCAACAAGGTCATTCACGTGATCTTGTGCATCGGAATCCATCATCGACTAAGGTAACCTAACCCGATCTGAGACGCTTATAATCACTTACAATCTTATTATCCATAGGTGCACTTTCAAAGCTTGTTAATTTGTGTTATTGAGTATAAAGGACGGGTTTCATGTGTTGGTGGAGATGTCGAAGGGTTTCGTCAACGCTTGGTGTAAAGTTCTGCGTTTTCAGTATTTCTGCATATTTTGCATATCAGGACCGTCACGGCCGCGATAGGGAGGAAGGCGTGCCCATGATAGAAGGGTGGTCGCGCCCGCGACCTTAGCCCAGTTGTGACAGAATTCTTCCCGAGGTCAAAATGACCTCAAACGCTACCCTTAAGAACTGATCATGAATGTTTGAGTATAAATTTACTTATAAGGATTATTAAAAATCTTGCATGCGACCATGTGACGCTGAAATTCGGTGCCAGAGACGTGTCAGACTCGTTTATTCTGAATTGTGAAGACCGTTGGGATGATAATAAATCAAACCATATACAACTATGTTTTACAAAGAAACAATATGTTCACATATATATATATATATATATATGTATATGTAAATACAAGGTGATTTTATAATGTACGAATAACATCAAACAAAATCATCAAACACATGCTAAAGGAGTACTGGAACGGTTTGGAATTTCATTGCCAAGTGATACGAACAAGCGAAATGTGAACCAACAACGAACACATGCTCAAACATAAAAGCTGAACACTGTACATGCTTCATGGACTGTCATGTCTTCTGTCTCGTTTTC
The DNA here is from genome assembly GCA_035668315.1 of Drosera spatulata. NCBI lineage: Eukaryota > Viridiplantae > Streptophyta > Magnoliopsida > Caryophyllales > Droseraceae > Drosera > Drosera spatulata. The sequence continues at coordinate 6,081 of JAOVYX010021892.1, read as the reverse complement.
TTGAAAGTGGTTTGGAGATTGAGCTCGAAACTGTCATCATCTCCCTCGCTGAAACTGTTGTGAAAAAGGTTGAACGTAATGTCCCTTCTTAAAATCTATGGAATATCAAATAAAAGTCATTGAGACTGAGTTCTAACCAAATTCTTTTAGTCATTGTCACAGGTGAACTGAAACTAGCTAGGGAGTGTTGGACGGCCCCCATCCTCTTAGCATGCATACAGCGGCATTGAGGCTGGACGTGACAGCGCCACTGGTGACTCTCGAGGAGAGGCCAAAATCTATCCCAATACGAGGCGACGAGCCCATTAGAAGCGTATTTTATCTACTAAAGTGTAAGACAAGCGTGACTTGTCTTGTATTCCGAGTCTATTGAAATCTCTTGAGTCATATGCCCATTAGAATAACGATGAACGCAAGAGACATGAATTGGCGTACATATTTTCTATTAAATATAAAAATGTTTTACTGGTACTCATCGATTCGCCATAGTCAGGGGAGTACCTGCAAATGTGAGACATATACTCTAGGTTACTGAGTTTGATACTCACGGGTTATGTATTCCATTTGCAGGTAAGTTATAGGACCACCATGGAAGATGTTAGATTCCTTCTATATTTTGGGATGATGTAATGAAACTCATGGGATTATGGATATGTAATATATAATGTGTACTGGTCGTGTCGTTAAGGTGTGTAACATATTTGCTTTCGGGCTATTGTATGAAATAGAAATATGTTTGCTAAGCATTATGGATCGAAGCCTCACAGATATTTTCCTTGACTCTTGATACCTCTAAACCCGTTTGGTTGTTTAGCCTTGTCACGGACTGAGTTCGTGATGACATAACGCAACGTGTCCTACGACGCAGAGCTCGGGACGTTACAGACCCCATTCGAGAAGCTCTGGAAGATAAAGCCCACAGTGAGCCACTTTCGAGTTTTCGGATGTGTGTGCTATGTGTTCGTCCCTGATCACCTTCGGAGCAAGTTCGACAAGAAGCCGGTGCGATGTATCTTTGTGGGATACGATGATCATTGAAAGGGATGGAAGTGTGTTGATCCCAACACAGGCGAAGGTTATCCATCAAGGAATGTGGTGTTCGACGAAGCATCATCTTGGTGGGGTCCACAGTCAATCACTTTGTGAGACTCAAAAGAGTTTAAAGAAATACTGTAGGAGAAGCTTGACAGGAGAAAGAAGCAAATGTTCAACTAGAAGTTCCTCAAGTACCCGAAGGAGTGTCATCTCCTAAGTCTTCAAGTAAGGTAAGCAATCCATGGCATAGGGGAGTCTACAAGATTAGAGAAGAGGATCGACCAAGCCAACTTGAAGATGCAGATGAAGAAGTTGCACAAGAAGAGGAGCAGACACAAATTCAACGAAAGCATCGCTACCCAACCAAAGAATGAAAGCCTAATCCAAAATATGCCAATGCAGCTCTAGCTGAAGACGACAAGCCACAAGAATCGAATTCCTATGAAGAGGCAGCTCGAGGCAAGGAATGGAGATAAGCTATGCAGGAAGAGATCGATGCGCTGAATCAAAAGAAGACTTGGGATTTAGTGTCAAAACCAAAGTCTACATAACCAATCTCTTGCAAGTGTGTGTACAAGTTGAAAACCAAATCTGATGGTTCGATCGAGAGGTGCAAAGCTCGACTTGTTGCTCGTGGATTCTCACGAAAGTATGGGCTGGATTATGATGAGACTTTCACTCCAGTGGGCAAGATCACAACTGTTCGAGTTCTCTTAGCACTTATAGCTAGCAAGTCATGAAAGCTCTGGCATTTGGGTGTCAAGAACGCTTTCTTACACGGAGAGCTTGATCGTGAGATTAATATGAAGCAACCAAAGGATTTCGAGAGCAGAACCTTTCCTTCGCACGTACACAAGCTAAAGAAGGCACTTTATGGCTTGAAGCAAGCACCGAGAGCATGGTATGAGAAGATAGCTGAGTTTCTTGTCCAGAGCGGCTACTCAGTTACGCTGGCAGACTCAAACTTGTTCGTGAAGGTTTGAGGTGAGAAGATGACAGCAATTCTTATCTATGTGGATGATTTAATCATCACAGGAGACCATGAAGAGAAGATCAAACAGACGAGGACAAACCTATCGGTACGATTCCAAATGAAAGAGCTTGGAGAGTTGAAGCACTTTCTCGGTCTTAAAGTAGACTGAACAAAGAAGGGCATATTCTTGTTTCAGCAAAAATATCTCAAGATCTTCTGGTGAAGTATGAAATACTTGGTTGCAAATTAGTTTCAATGCCAGTGGAGACAAATGCAAAGCTGTGCTCAGGAGAAAGGCAAGGATCTCGAGGATGAGACTATGTACAGGCAAATAGTGGGAAGCTTGATTTATCTCATTTTGTCAAGACCTGATATATCCTATGCAGTTGGTGTAGTTAGCAGATTCATGCAGAATTCTAAGAAGCCTCACTTGGAAGCAGTACGGAGAATTCTGAGATACGTAAAAGGTACTACTGACTTTGGCATTCTTTACAGCAAAGAAAGTTATTTTCTGTTGACTGGTCTATGTGATACTGATTACGTTGGAGATCACGATACTCGAAGATTAACTACTGTTCAACCTTGGAACAGGGGTTATCTCTTGGTGCAGTAAGAGAAAGCCAACAGTGTCTTTGTCAAATACAGAGGCAGAATATCGTGCAGCAGCTGTGGCAGCTCAGAAGTGCACGTGGTTGATGCGACTGATAGAGGATCTTTATCAACCTATTGATTACACAGTTAATCTCTACTGTGATAATCTGTAATACCCAAGAATTTTGGAAATTTAGAAACGAATATATGTAATACCCTAAGGAAATGTTTAAATGGTTTGATTGTACTACCTATACCAACAAGGTGCACCTCCCTTTTCAGTAGCCCATCACTTTAGAACTCCGCAGTTAAGCATGCATAACGCGATGAGTGACCTCCTGGGAAGTTTCTCAGGGTATGCACGAGTGAGGCCAAAGCGCACTGAAAGGACTAGTGTTGATCTGTGGGGCCAATTGTCAGCCTGAAGAGCGGTTCTTGGTGACGACCCGGTAGCAAGGATTTGGCCGGGGCGTTACAATATGGTATCAGAGTAACCCTACAACCACGTGCTGGACCTGTGGACAAGAGGTCCAGGTCAGCCGTCTAGTGGGGGAAGGTTCTGAGGCTATGTATCGTGCTTGAAGTCGCAACGAGGGCGTTGCGTTCTTTAAGTGGGGATGTATGTAATACCCCAAGGAAATACTTAAATGGTTTGATTGTACTACCTATACCAATAAGGTGCACTTTTCTTTTTGGTAGCCCATCACTTTAGAACTCCGCAGTTAAGCGTGCTTAACGCGAAGCAATGCTGGGATAGGTGACGTCCTGGGAAGTTTCTCAGGGTGTGCGCGAGTGAGGTCAAAGCGCACTGAAAGGACTAATGTTGTTCTGTGGGGCCAGTTGTCCGCCTGACGAGCGGTTCTTGGTGACGACCCGGTAGCATGGATTTGGCCGGGGCGTTACAGTATATAACGTCACGATTTTTAAATAATCGCAGGGTTATAGATTTAATCCAGGAAAATATTTGATTGTTAAATCAAATATGACGATGGAATATTTGGGATAATTAGTTAAACGCGCCAATAAATATTACGAACGAATAACGTTACAACGTTATAAACGTTGCACGTAAGGGTTAGCAATTTTAATTCCATAAATAATAGATTATGACTCGGGAGATGATACTTTCGTATATGGGATAAATCTATCGATGCAAATAAATTATCGATGAATTAATACAATGAAATTTGGGTAAATAATAACCTGAACGAGACGTATCGTGGGACGAAACGGGATATTCCCCACACCCTTACCTCATTCTCCCACTCTCCCGCCCACTTCCCACACCTTTCTCCCCACCACTGCCTGCCACTATCACACCAACAACAGCCGCTGCCTGTGCCATCATCAATCTCCGACCAACGCACTCATCATCATCGTCTTCATACCCTCATCACCATTTCATCACCGCCATCATCCCACCATCATCACGACGCCACAAGAACGAAGGACAGCAGCAACAGCCGGAGGGGAGAATCAACGCCAGCAGCTCGGCTAGGGGACATCAACAGATTCCGTTGTGTGATCGTGTGCATTAAGAAGCATCGACAATCGAGATAACCTCACTCGTCCGAGACGCCTCTTTTATTCGATCACAAGTGTCCTTTGCATCCGTGCGTGTTTTAGGATATGTTTATGCTGTGTTTGATGTGTGTGCAATGGTTTGGATGCGTTGTGGTGTTAATTGAAGGATCCGTGGCGTCGGATGTGAGTTTTCTACAGGTTCTGGGTTGCAGACCCGTCGCTCCCGCGACGAGAGGAAAATTCGGCAGTTTAACCAACAGCTGCGCCGCGCCAGTGACCACCCTGAGTTGCGCCCGTGACGGGGGTTGCGTCGCGACAAGGCCAGTCGCAGCCGCGACGGCCTTTTGACAAGGAAATCATCGATCTCGTGCTTCGAACCTTAGACCTAAATGCGTATATGAGATATATAACCCATATGCATGGAAATATAACCATAGACGTGCATATATGATCACGTTTGATATGTGGTGGGGTATTTGGGATTGAAATGAAGTAGAATACACATCATTATATTATAAATACCCTCTCGGAAAATAAATGAAAGCGACCTCAAACGTTTAATAAAAAGAAAACGGAGGATATAGAGCATATTTACGCAATCTGTGTGTACTAATGAAAAGGCAAACAAGTAAGAAATATCCCATCCCTAAACTGATAAGGTAGACATTGACATCCCTTTAGGATCTGTTGGATCGTTGGTCGTTTTCCCTGAAATTATTAAGAAGGTCGAACATGATGTCTCGTCTTTGATCCATTGCGATCATTTGTTGCTTCCTTGAATAGCTTTGGTGGTTTGGGTTTGAGTCACTGCACTCCAGTGTTAATCTCTGAGTCATCGTCACGGGTGAGAACTAGTTACGGACCGATGGGCATCCCCCATCCTCTTTGCATGCATGCAGCGGCTTCGACGTCTTATGACGGGACCACGGGTTGCTCTCTGCAGGGAGACCAGAATCATCTCAATGCTGGCATATGGTGCCCCATTGAATGCGCACAAGAGGTGCAAGGCGACGCACGAAGTAGGTAGGTGCAAAAATATAATCTTTTGGGTAGCCCGGCTGACGATTGACATCTTATCTCTGTACTCCGAGTCGGTCATTATTCTTGGAGTCGTCGCTTTTGAGTCAAGTCATGAACACTAAATAAATGCAAAAGAAAGTGATGACTCTTAAAAACGATACGAAGCCTTATAAAGCAACGTAAAACGATGCTGTTTGATATGGCGCTCATAATTTTCTATCATATATAAAAATATTTTAGGGACATTCGCCGGTCGGCATAGCCGTTAGCGAAAGTTCCATGTAATTGGGATTCATACACCTGAGGTTGCTGAGCTTCATTAACTCACGGTTATGTGTTTCAATTACAGGTATGCCTCCAACAACACTTGAAGGCGCTTAGTGTGAACTTGCATGCATATAGATGATCTCACGTGCTTCGGATATTATAGCAGATCAGAAGTCTATTTTGTTTAATGTAATAATCGATTTGCATTTCTTCTGCTCCAATGCTGTAACTAAAACAGGTATTCAAAATTGTAAACTATGAATGTGGCTACGGTTTATAGTTTCCTTGACATCTATACTTGTAACGCTCCCGACTTTCCGCGCCGGAAGACATGTGAGCGTTATGCTGTCACGGACCCGGTTCGTGACAAGGGCAAACAAACCAAATGGGTTTCAGGGGTACCGGAGTCAAGGATCTATGAACAGTAACAGAATTCATAGTTTACAGTCCCAAATACCTGTTTAGTACAACATTAATGCGAAAACTATGCAGATCGTTTATTACATTTAAACAATATAGACATCTGATTTGCCATAATATCCAAAGTACATGGATTCATCTATATATAAGCAACCTCTCTCTAAGAGCCTTCAAGTGCTGTTGGGGGCATACCTGCAATTGAAAAACATAATCGTGAGCTAATGAAGCTCAGCAACCTCAGGTGTATGAAT
>JAOVYX010021891.1:0-15217 GCA_035668315.1 Drosera spatulata | reverse complement strand
TGTTCTGCATATGGATGATGTTCGTGCAAACACCATTCAGGAAATCCTGAGAATGTGATACAACAACCAGAATACGGGTGAAGTTCTTAAGAGTCTCCTCAAGCCAAACACAAGCTTCAAGATCTGTCAAAATATAAAAAAAACAAGGCGGTCAACACATGGTCTTGCAGGAAAGTTGTCTAGAGGATAATGAACACACTGCTAATAAAATAACGTCTAAGACATGGGTAGCATAAGATAATTAACAGATGCAGAGGGGAAATTAGGAAGTTTGGCTGAAAATAGCATTCATCGAATAAGCTTGATAAACGTTCCATGGTCAAATCTTGCGCCTCACAAGAGGGTTGACATTGTTACAATTTGCAGCAAGTCACAGGAACAGAAGCATGTAGTGCAGTGATCAAGTGTCGTAAGACAAAGTGCAAACGCAATCACCAAGGATAAGGTGATTACCAAGATGATTTGTAGGTTCATCCAGCAATAAGATGGTGGGGTTCATAAACAGAGACCGTGCTAGAGCAATCCTCATTCTCCAGCCACCAGAGAAATCTCTAGTCTTCTTTGCTTGCATGGCTTTCGTAAACCCGAGACCATATAGAATTTCTGCAGCCCGTTTCTCTGCAGTTGCTGCATCCATTGACTCAAGACGTTCATAGATACGCTCCAATGCTTCTCCGCCACCATCGTCCTGTACACATGATAACTCAGCAATTTATAAAGCGAGCTAAATGTGGAGAAAATCTTTTTGTTACACATGGGAGTGCATCCAACCTGTGCTGCCAATATTTCAGCCTCTTTTTCCAATTTTATACGTTCCTCATCACAGCTAATGACAGCTTCAAGAGCAGACATGTCCGAAGCTTCAATTTCTCGAGAAAGATGATATATATCCATATGATCTGGAATAGGAAGCTCACGGCATCCTATAGCTGTGAGAAGAGTAGATTTCCCACAACCATTTAACCCAAGCAAACCATAACGCCTGCAGCAAGAAAAAAGTAAACAGAGCATGGGTTAAATTCAAGCCTGTGGTAGAGAACCATGTAACAGCCCAATTTAAAACTTCAAGAGCACAAACCTTCCATAGTTGAGCTCCAATTCTGAATCAACTATCAAATCATGCCCGTGGAAAGTAAGTGATAGTGATTCTATCTGCAAGAACCAAATAAAATTCTGAGTTTTTTTTTTGATTGTTTTAAAAAAGCCTTGATCCATTATTAAAAAAAAACTTGATTCAATAAGTAATCAGCACACCATAACCAGAAATGTCACTTAATATTATAATGAATTAACAAGCAAGATACTGCAATATCAGTAACACCAACATAATGCGGTACCGGGTGGTGGAGTTTAAAACTCAATGACATGACCACAATTTAGAGGATCAAATCCTCTGGTTTTCCCAACCAAGTGTGTGCATGTTGTAACTCTACCCATAAGCATTTTACCCAATTTCAGAACCCAACAAGCACAGCTCAGCCGAATTTTTCCACTTATAAGCAACGAAAACACAAAGGTCCCACTTAAAGCATGGAACTAGCATAACTATCAGCATTAAGTACACTATCATTTGCATCGACAGCAATCACTTTCCCATTTCATCAGCCAGATTATCCTCTATTACAACGACAGACCCATTAATCTATGTGATGACATACCAATTGATATCATTCACTTGAATCTATTTCTGATTAATAGTGAAGCTAGCTTTTGAAAATTCCCTTAAATGCCACAAGCGTACACCCATGCTCTGGCAATCATCCTTGAAACGCCACACGAGGTAATCGATATATCTAATTACAGAACCAATCATAGCCTAATCATTGGCTGTACATAAATGAGTAATCCACCTACAAAACCTATCAGCACAACCTCAATCAATCGCTACAAGACCAATAAAATCACATACTAACCCTAATATCTCTCGAAAGCGGATGCGAGCACAACACCCCAGTACAAGTCCGATCCGAAATCTTAAGCTCCCCAACACCATTCGCCACTTTCTCAACCCCCTCAGATCCCGCCGCGGATCTCGACGAAGCACCCGCCGCCGCCGCAGCGGCCTTTCCGCCTCTCTTCGCTGCTGCCGCCGCCTTCTTCTGCGCCGCCTTCTTCTTGCTCGCGTCCGACACCATCTTCAATCACAACCTGAACACAACACAATTCAACACGAAACAACACGAATCAGATATCAATCGAATCGGTGAAGAGTCGAGATCATGGAATTGAGAGAGCATTGGGGTGAGATCGAACCGAGAGAGGGGATCGAGGGGTATTTAGGGATCTAGGGTTTGACGATTTGGGGGAAAATCGGCGATGAGGGGTTTGGGGATCGGAGCCGAAATCGAGCGAGGGTTTGATTATAATTTATATGGTGAAATTGGGGATACTTATAGGGTGTGGGGTTTGATTAAGGGGAAAAATATCTAGGAAAAGTGAGAGAGATTGGTTTTTTAGTTTTAGTTGTGAACTTCTAGTCTAACTTGAGATTACATGATGTGCCGCACACTTGTCATGGTTTATTAACCGATAAAAACCGAGAACTGATAATGCTACATCCCGGTACACCTATTCAAAAATGTTTATGTTTGATTGTCGGAATGGATTGATAATTTTTTTTTTCTTACCGAGCCCTTAACCATTCTGAAAAAAAAAAAAAATTATTATAAGAATTTGTTTGATATCATTTTTATTTTTTATTTTTCATTTTTGTTTCACTAATTGAACTGCTTGATATTATTTTTATTTTTTTAAATGGATAAAATAAAAGTAGAAAACAGAAATAAAAAAGATTTTCAGTTTTTATTTCTTATTTAATCCAAAAACAGTATTCAAGATTCCTTTTACATAAAATCATTTTATTTTAGAAAATGATTTTGGTATTTGTTACTGATTTTCTATTTTTGTTACTGATTTTAATTTCTCCAATTTTAAGCAGTAATACCAAACAGCCCCTAAACTTTTCGTTTCTGCAAAAACTGATTCCGTGTTTCGCAATTAGGTTTGTATTGGGATATACTCCTTCCGTTCCAAAATTTTTGCATGGCATGTATGTCGAAGTTGAGTTTGTTACGATCTAATATTATCTTTTGCAAAATTATTGTGAAAAATTCTAACATTAACAATAAAAACACGTCTTAAAGTACGTCCCATTGTAAAATAATGAGACGGAGCGGAGGAAATATTAATAATGAATAATAATGACTTGACAATATTCGAAACCTACTTTTTCTTATGGGTAACTATACATCCGTTATATGTTAAGTGGAGTTGGATCAGTGATAAATCTTTTTCTTCCTAACCTGAGATTAGGGATTCGTCTCTCTATGTAAAAATAGGGATAAAAATAGAAATAAGATTTACGTACATCACCATGTAAAAGATATCCTTTCCACATCCTACACTTGTCGAAATTATATGAATATATTCCTTTTCTTTTCTTGTACCAAACATCATTACGTGTTTTTTATAATGTAATTCATTAAGAGACTTGGGTGTGTGCTCACGACTAAATCAAATGCAACCAGCTAACGCTGAGACTGTGAGACATGTTACAACAACTTAGAGACGCAACATCAACTTTGAATCTTTCAATGGAGTCGCATCTGATGTATCGTCCGGTAACAAACTTAGATTATGAAAGACTATTATGTAACAAGTTAAAGCTAGTGACCCGCATGATTTTCTTCGTCATAACTAACACATTAGCGCCAATGTTATGAATCGCTTGAAATGCCTGAACACAGATCATTTCATTCATGTTGAACAAGTTTACAGTTAATTACACAGCGCACTGCAACAACTAGTCAAACTGAAGCATTTAGCCTGTTGGTTGCTGGTTTTGAACAGCTTTACAACTTTGATCTCGATCGCTGAATAAGCTCTCTCCTCAGGAGCTTGCCTGAAGCCGATTTTGGAAGGCTCCCAACGAATGTCACCTTCTGCAGTCTCTTAAACGGCGCAACCTAGCAATTAAGGAAGCAACAATTCGCCGTTACAAGAAGATACATAAGAGAAACCGACCAAAATACTCCGTATATCCATAGGGTTGACAAAAAGGCGAATGCTTTTGACGGTTGGAGCTCATCTACCTGATCTGAGATAAACTTGATCACGTCAACCTCGCCAACGGAACTGTTAGGTGAACGGACGACATAGGCAACTGGGACTTCACCAGCTTCAGCATCTGGATAACTATAAACAGCGAGAAGTGGTTTCAATCCTCACTTGAGGTTCAAATGAAAATAAAAAAAACCTGTGATCATACAAGTTTTATGGCATGAAAGTGACTTACGGGATGACCACGGCTTCCAAAATATCCGGGTGTGAATTGAGCAGACCTTCAAGCTCAGCTGGCGATACCTGGCGAAAATCAGTTTCAAAGAAAATCGTGGATATAAGTCATATACTCGGATCATCACAAAGCGAGGATAGCTGCTAGAGGTGACAACGGAATCAATATTTTCTGATCTATTGACAGTCATGTTAATGGCTTGGCATCGCTGATACACAAGGAACTAACCATACAAGCTTCGCCAGATTAAGATTGCTTTAGGTCAAATATCAACTTGATGTTAGATGGGGACTAACCAAGTTTGTTCAGTAAGTCACCTGAAAACCCTTGTACTTGATCAGTTCTTTAAGTCGGTCGACCACATATAACTGCCCTTCATCATCAAAGTAGCCCAGATCTCCTGTATGTAACCACCCTTGATCGTCTATCGTCAGCTTTGTAGCTTCGGGATTATTCAGATATTCTGTGTTGCAGCAAGATATTTAGCAGAAATGCTTAACTATGCATCCATAGTCCTCGTAATTAGAAATCACAAAAGTATTTTGTAATGGGAGTATAAATTTGGGGGAAAAGAACAAGAAGAAAAAGGAAACGAAAAAGAACAAGCTACCTTTCATTATAATCGGACCTCTGACCCATATTTCACCCTGCTGAAAGGGTGGAAGAGGCTTTAGTGAGTCTACATCGACTATCTGAGCTTCAACTCCCGAAACAAGCATTCCGCATGAGCCAGAATGGCGAACCCCTATTCTTGGGTTCTCAACTGCAATGCTTCCACAGGTTTCAGTCATGCCATATCCCTGAAAATGAATCTTGATTGGGCAACGCTCATTTTTCAAATCCCAAAATACATAATTAAGATGCCTGTTTCTGGCGTTACCGAAGATCTAAAAAAGTTAAAACTCGTCCGTGGAAAGACCAGACAAAATATATCCAATAATCGCTATGCCGGCAGTATGGTTTGTCTACACTTTAGGCTGATGACAAAAGCGCTACCCATAATATATAATTTTTCTTTTTTAAGCCGTAATCGTTAAAATCATTCCTACTGAAAGATCATTAAGCCTTGCGTAAAGCTCCAAGATGTCCTAGGTTTCCTAGTTTCAGCTCCAGGGGATGGAAAGTCAGAGAGGGATAATAGGGAAGTAGGCAAGCATTCTATGCCGTCCCATTCTAGAGTGAGTACCACCCTCGTGAATCACGATAAACATCTCAACAACCTAGACTAAATAGTGAACACTAAATATTTGAGATGTAGTATGTACATATACATATACCTGAAGCACCTTGGCCTTTGGTACAATCCTTGCAAACTCCATCATTATCTCCTTCCCCAATGGTGCCGCTCCAGAACCAACTTCTCTCAAGTATGAGAGATCATACTTCGTCACCCGAGTTTGCTTCGTCAATGCGAGCATAATAGGGGGAACAACCCATAGATGCGACACCTTGTACTTTTCCACCGCCCTCAACAGCAGTTCCAAATCGAACCTCCCCATGATGACAACCGTATTCCCTCTTTGCATCTGCGCATAGAAAAGGACCACGAGGCCGAACACATGGAACAAAGGCAACACAATCAGCATCACATTATCTGTCCGACCCTCAACCTCCTGATCATCCACGGTCATCAACCCCGCGGCTATGAAGTTCCCATGAGTCAGCACTACTCCTTTGCTAGTCCCAGTAGTCCCGGATGAATACAACAATGCTGCAGTGTCATCCTGCCGAATGGACACACTCGGTAACTTAACCTCACTACATCCACCAACCAACTCATCAAAAGATACCACCTCCCGACCAATCAGCACCAGCTTTGTATCCAATACACGTCCAATAACCACTGCTGGCAAGTCAAGACCCTTCACCTTGTCCCACAGGTCGCCGACCGTGATTACCAGCTTGGGTCTACAATCCCTAGCTTGCTTGGCAACTTCATGCACAGTACAGCTAGGATTCACAGTTGTTGCAATGGCACCAAGAGCTATAATACCAAGAAAACACAAAGGAAACTGTATCGAATTCGGTGCGAAAATAAGAACCACATCACCCTTTTGGATACCTAATCTGGTGAGGCCATGGGAGACCTTGGCAACCATGGATTTGAACTGGGCAAATGTGAGGGTTTCACCTGAAGCAGCATCGATGAGGGCTGGTTTATCAGGGTATGAAGAGATGTTTCTTAGAAGAAAAGAGACCATAGAGAGATTGGGGTTTTTGGGTATGGAGATTGGTTTCCTAAGGGACCTGTAGACTCCATCAAGGCCATAGCCAGATTTCTCCATGGTTGATTTTTGGGAGGTTTGTGTTAGTTTGAAGAGAAATGGTGTAATGGGACTTGTGATTGGCTTCGAATGAGAGTATTGGAAGCAAAAAGTAGGAAAAGGAAGCATGTACGTGGAAGGACATGGGACAATTATCAGTTGTTATCAGAACTATGTTTCGAGAATTTAAACTCATCGATTATAATTTGAGTTGGACCTATAACACCATTATGAAAATGTGGCTATTTTGCCGATCAAACGTTAGGCTAACAAACTGCTTTTAACTAATAATTGATGTGCTTGTACCTTGATCATGACATCCCAGTCCTTTTCTGAACTTTTGCTTGATACTCTTGTCAATATTAATTTGAGTCATTATGTACAATTAAAAATTTTAAAAAATAGTGCAACCAAGACAAGCCTTGTGAATTTAGTTAGGTTTTCACCTCACCGTGACATGATATCAGATAATTTTCCTGTCAATCCAGTCAAGGCATTCGTAGATCAGCTCCAGCGCCTCTCTGCCACCATGGTCCTGCAGGCATTATAATACACAAGTATTTAATGTGATCTACAGAAGAAGGAAAGCCATTTGCTACGTTAAAGGAGTGAACCAAACCTGTGATGCCAATACTTAAGTCTCTTTTTCCAATTTTATGTGTTCTGCATCAGAACTAATGGCAGCTTCAAGAACAGACATGCCCGAAGCTTTAATTCTTGAGTGAGATTGCACATATCCATAAGATATGGATTCTGAAATAGGGAGCTCACGGCACGCTATGGCATTGAGAAGAGTAGAACTCCCACAGCCATTCACCCCAAGCCAACCACAACGACTACAATAAGAAACGGGTGAATGACGGATTGAATCCCAATGAACAGTACCATGGAACCAAATTTAAAAGCTTGAAGAGTACAAACCTTCCATAGTTGAGTTCCATTCCTGAATCAGCTATCAAATCATGTCCATGGAAAGTAAATAATAGTGATTTAATCTGTATGAACCAACAAATATTCTCATTCATATGATTGTCAGAAAAGGAATCCACTAGTTTCAAAAATTAATCCAGAGAACGTAACCAGAAAAGTCACTTAAACAACTTTTGAAGGAAGAAGATATATTGAATTAAAAAGCATGGTACTGAAAATGGGTTCAATAACATCAAAGTAATTTAGAGGTTCGATTCCTCCTGATAATACCAAGTAAATGTTCACATGCTGTAATCTAAGACACAACCATATGCAGTCTGCTGCATTCTACAACCCAACCAGCACAGGTCAGCACATTCCTAAACTTACAGGCAATCATACAAGCAAAGGTCAACATAAACTATCAGCAATTAGGCACACCGTATTTGTGTCCATAGTTACCACTTTCTCAACAGCAAAACTATACTCTGTAAGCACGACAGACCCGACAGTTGTTCCATGACATGGCAATCAATAGTGTTCGCAAGAATATATTTCTCAATACCATGGTCGCTAGTTTATGATCTGAACAACAGAAGCCCATTTGCTCCACACATATAAATAGCTAGAACCTAACAAGCACAGGTCAACACAATCCTAAACTTATAGGGAACCGTGCATGGAGATGTTCCACTCTAAGCATAGAACTAGCATAACTATCAGCATTAGGCACACCCTCTTCTGTGTCCATATCGATCACTTCCCCATTTCATCCGCAAAGTTATGGAACCCCTCTATAAGCACTGACAGACCCGCCAGCTGTTCAATGGCATACCACTTTATAGCATTCACTAGATCTAAACAATAGATGCCAATTAGCTCCACACAAGTAAATAGCTATGCCAAACTAGAGTCGTCGAACGCACGCACGCAAACACACTCTCTCGGATGCCAAACGCGACAATCCACGATTGATATAACTTATCATATGATCAATTGATTCATATCATAGCCTACTAAAATATGAGGAAGCCACCTTCAAAGCCTCTCAGGCATAAGCTCAACTTATATCTAAATGCCCCAAAAAATTCAGCAAATGCTTTTGCTTACCGCTCCAACCAATCAAACAAAACCAGAGATCCATCACAGACAGTTCATACTAACATTTGCAATCCCGCCGCAGCCGCAGCATTTCCACCGCCGCTGTTGCCTGCCTGCTTGCGTTTTTCGACACCATATTCAACAGCAATCTGATCACAACACAACACAAAATGACACGAGACGAATCAAGCATCAATCGAATCAGTGAAGCGTCGAGATCGTAGAAATGTGGGAGGATTTGGGGGTGGAGAACGAATCAGAGGATGGGATCGAGGGATTCTAGGGCTACGGGATTTGGGGGAAATGGCAATGAGGGTATCCGACTGGAGGTTTGTTCGATAGTTTTGCTCAAAACCTAGAAAAACGACCTTCGATCTTGATTGGGGTTTAACCCGTTGCAAGATTTTAGTGAAAATTCCCTTTTGCCCCTTCCGCAAGCCGGTGGATAAGACATGATAAATAATAAAAAAATTATTAACTTATTTATTATTAATATTATGATTAGTTAATTTATCATGTTTTTTATAAATTATGTTTGATACAAATGAAATCATAAGATTAAAATTCAACAAAAATTTATTTATGCTACAGTTATGAGATATACGCGGGTCGAAAGATGGAAGACGGTCGTGAGTAGGGTGATGGGTGGTGATGGACAGTCGAGCAGCAGCCGATGAGCGACGGCCAACGATCGATGGTCAATGGTTGGTGATCGAGGGTGGTTGTCATCGACGGTCGTCGATCAGACAGCAGTCGATGGTCGTCGATCGGGCGACAGTCGGGGGCAACGGTCGGCAACGATCGACAGTCGAGGGTTGATAGTCTATGGTCGGCGGTCTATGATTGACGATCGACGGTCGATATTGGGCGGTGTGCGGTTGAGCAACGGTCGACGGTTAACGATCGACGGTCGACGTTGGGCGATGAGCAATGTTTTAATAGAGATGTTTAAGTAGTTATCGCGACAGATGAGATTAATAATACCATGGAGAAAGGTAAGATTGATAGTGAGGAAATTAGAGGAATTATTCCAATAGGTGGGATTGCTAATTCAGGTATTATTTCTTTTACCAAACATGGGATTAACAGGATTAGTTATCCAATCCTTCTTTATCTTGCATACCAAACGTAGCATTGCGGTATCACACTTATTTTCAAGAAGATATTAATAAGAAAACTTTATTTTCATAAGGTGTCATCATATCTATATATCTATATATATTATAAATTCAGATATCGATCCGATTGTATATCATGGTATTCCACTAATGGGTTCAATGGTTATTTCACCCTCAATATATTTAATAATCATCAATAATTATGAAAAAAAAGAGAACAAAAAATTTTCATACTACCTTTTTTGAAGTTCATTAATATTATTAAATCTTTTATAAATATCACGACAAAAAAATATCTGTATAAATATTTTTATTGTTCTGTTAATTATCACCAGAAATTGATAACGATTGAAAAATATTTTTCTACAAAAGTCATGACGTTTTGTCAAAAAGGTCACAAAAAAAAAAGACAAGAGTTTTTATATCACTCACTATAAGAATTTAATCTGATTAATGGAGTTATTCGAATAATTTGGTAAGTACCATAATTTCAGTAAATAAGAAAAAAGGGGGTAAAACCAAGCACAAAAAAATAAAATAAAAAGGAATCTCATGGGATATTAGTTGATAATATCATACAGTCAAAGTGTTGTATCTATATTGAAACAGAAGGAGTAGAAATCAATTTAATAATATACTTTTTATATAGGGAGAATTATATAAAGGGTCACGTTTTAGATTTTTTTCTCTTACAGGACAATCATATTTTTAAATTTATGTGGAAGGTCATTTTTTGAATAATCGTATAATTTATACCAAATTTGTCTCTTATATTTACAAAAGGAAACAAAAATAAATCAAAGATCCTGATTTGATACATTTCTAAAAAACACTATAATAAGTATATTTTTCAAAACTCTAGTTTATTGTCCTAAACGTTATCATCGTTGCCGGCACATTATTGCAACCCATAAAGATATTAGTTGTACGCCGGACAGAAGATTGATGTATGCCAATAGAAACATAGTTATACGTCGAGAAAAAAATGATGTACGCTATTAGAAATTGGTAGTACGTTGGGAAACTTAGTTGGCGAAGAACCCGACGATATCTTGTCAATACGGTAAGTTAGTTTTACGCCATCCAAACTTAGTTGTACGATTTACTAGTAATAAAATATATGCTTCGCGCGAGTGATATACTAGTTTTTTTTTTTTAATCAAATAATTCCTAATTTGTCCTTTTTTTAATTTTCCCTCCACCACCTTCGCCATCTCATTTTCCTCCGTCCACTAGATTGAGATGCATTGATTCTGCAATGCCCTACCCAGGATCCATAGAATTCATGGTCATCACTGATGGATTCAAGGTCGTTATCGTTGGATTTGCGAAACCTTATCGACGTCGCTTCTAAGAAATATGATTACTTGTTTGCTCGAAATGGTGACAATTGTTGGATCTCTTCTTGTTAAGGCTTGTGCAAATCCTTTGTGAGTTTAGCGTGAAACAATAGTGTAACGCCTCCGGACTTCCCGTGTCGGATGACACGTGGGCGTTATGTCATCACGGACCCAATCCGTGACAAGGTCAAACAAAGCGAATTGTTTAGGGGTATAGATGCCAAGGAAACCATAAACAGTAGCCACAATCATAACTTATAACTTCGAATACCTGTTTTAGTTACAGCATTGGTGCAGAAGCAATGCACATCGATTATTACATTAAACAAAATAGACGTCTGATTTGCTATATACATGCAATCTTACACTAAGAGCCTTCAGGTGCTGTTGGGGGCATACCTGCAATTGAAAAACATAACCGTGACCTAATGAAGCTCAGCAACCTCAGGTGTATGAATCCCAATTACAGGAAACTTCCGCTAACGGCTATGGCGACCGTCGAAAGTCTCTAAATATTTATATATATAGGAAAATATGGGCGCCATATCAACCAGCATCGTTTTACATTGTTTTATATGGCTTCGTATCGTTTTTATAAGTCATTCCTTTCTTTTGCATTAATTTAGGGTTCATGACTTGACTCAAAAGCGACAACTCCAAGGATATGACCGACTCGGAGTACAAAGATTAAAATGTCAAACGTCAGCCGGACTACTCTGTGCGTCGCCTTATATCTTTTGTGCGCATTCAATGAGGTATATTTGTCAGTATTGAGATAATTTGGGCCTCCCTACAGAGAGCAACCCGTGGTCTCGCCACAACGACGTAGAAGTCGTTGCATGTATGCAAAGAGGATGGGGGATGCCCATCGTTCCCTAACTAATTCTCACCAGTGACGATGACTCAGATGGATAA
Source organism: Drosera spatulata (assembly GCA_035668315.1). Taxonomy (NCBI): domain Eukaryota; kingdom Viridiplantae; phylum Streptophyta; class Magnoliopsida; order Caryophyllales; family Droseraceae; genus Drosera; species Drosera spatulata. The sequence continues at coordinate 3,276 of JAOVYX010021891.1, read as the reverse complement.
TACAGGAGTGCAATGACTCAAACCCAAGCCACCAAGGCTATTCAAGGATGCAGCAAATGATCACAAAAGGGACACCAAGTTCGACATTCTCAATAATTCCAGGGAAAACGACCAACGATCCAACGGATCCAAAAGGGACGTCAATGTCGACCTTAACAGTTTAGGGATACGATATTTCTTATTTGTTCGATTTTTTATTAGTTCACATAGATAGTATAACTATGCTCCGCATCCCTAGTTTCCTTTTTATTTATCGTTTAGAGGTCGCTTTCATTTATTTTTCGAGAGAGTATATATATTATAATGGAGTGTATTCTAATTCATTTCAACCCCAAATACCCCATTACGTATCAAACGTGATGATATAAGTATGTTTAAGGTTATATTTCTATGCGTATGGGTTATATATCTCAAATACGCATTTAGATTTAAGGTTCGATGCACGACAACAATAATTTCTTGGCGAGAATGCCGTCGCGGCTGTGTGTCGCGGGCGCGACTCAGGGTTTTCTCAGACGCGAAGCCTCTGTGAAGCCGAAATGCCAGATTTTCTCCCGTCGCGACCGCGATCCAGGATGGTCGCGGACGCGACGCATCTGCAGCCCAGAACGTGCAGGAAACTCTCGTCCGACACCACGGATCCTTCAACTTACACCACAACGCATCCAAACCGTTGCATACACATCAAACACAGTATAAACATTTCCCAAACGCACACAAACATGCTTGAATCGTGTGAACAAATAAAAGAAGCGTCTCGGGCGAGTGAGATTGCCTCGAATAATGATGATTCTCGATGCACACGATCACATGAACGGATCCTTTGACGTTCTCTGATCGAATTGTCGGTGTTGATCCTTCGTTCATGCTGCCGTTGTCCCTGTTCTTGTGACGTCGATGTTGATGGTGAGACGATGGCGATGATGGAGTGATGATGTGGTGACGAAGACGACGACGACGACGATGAGCGGTGCGTGATCGTGATGATGAGATGATGGCGGCGTTGGCGGCTGGCTGTGATCTGGTGGTGATGTGAGGAGATGATGGAAGTGGTAGGGAGTGGTGATAGTGGTGGGGAGAAAGGAGGCGGGAAGTGGAAGAAGTGGGAGAAATGGAGGAGTGGGTGAAATACCCTGTTTCGTCCCACGATACGTCTCGTTCTATCCACTATTTATCCAAATTTCGTAATATTAATTCATCAATAATTTATTTGCATTGATAGATTTATCCCATATACGAAAATATGACCTCCTGAGTCATAATCCATTATTTTTGGGATTAAAATCGCTAGCCTTAACGCGCAACGTTTATAACGTTGTAACGTTATTCATTCGTAATGTTTATTGACGCGTTTGACTAATCATTCCCAAATATCCCATTGTCATATTTGATTTAATAATCAAATATTTTTTTTGGATTTAATAACCCTTAAGCACAATTTATTTAAAAATAGTAACGTTATATATTCGTTTCTAAATTCCTAAAATTCTCGGGTATTACAAATAGGAAGCAAAGTCGGTCTCGGATGAAGATGAGTTGTCTCCTCCATTGGTGGATTCTGGAGGGGAGCTCAAGGCGATGGAGTTGAATTGCATAGAGCTGGTGGAGTTGAAGTCACGTGTTGACTCTTTGTGATGATTAGTTTGTAGATGCTAACAATTTGTCTTTGTTTCGTTGCAACTCCATTGTGCTCTATGTTGAATTTATTATTTGATATGAGTTTGTTGTGTGGTTTCGCATTATATCGCAGAGTCGAATTATGGTTTTGTTAATCATCAAGCTGTGGTTTTTCATTTGGCATAGGCATACTAATACGTCTGAAACTAGTGCACCTGAAATTAGAACGTTTGAAACAAATCAATTTTGATGTACTATCTTTTCCTTAAACGTACTACTTTTTGCATAGGTATATTAGTTTTTTTTGCATAGATGTACTAGATTTTTTGAAGGCGTATTAGTATTCATCAATTTGTTTAGACGTACTAGTTTTTAATTTGCATAGACGTATTAGTATGTCTGAAACTAGTACGCCTGAAATAAATCGATTTTGACGTATTAAATTTTGCATAGACATACTACTTTTTGCATAGGCATGCTAGTTTTTTTCCCCATAAACGTTCTAGAATTTTTGAAAACGAATTAGTATGTATCAAATTGTTTAGACGTACTACTTTTTCAATTTTTATAGACGTACTAATACGTCTGAAAGTAGTGCACCTAAACTAGTACGTTTTTCTAAATTGCTTTCACCCATGTCTGATCATCCTTTACTTGAGAAACCAACTTTGACGTATTAGACTTTTCATAAACGTGTTATTTATTTATTTATTTTTGCATAGACATAATACATGATGTATTTTTCACTAAACATACTTTTTTTTTTTTACACATATGTACTAGATGATATATATGATATGTTTTTTATCAGGCGTATGCACAGACGTACTAGATGATGTGTTTTTCAATATGCGTATTATTATTTTTTGTACATGTTTATGAGATGATGTACATGATGCGTTTTTTATTAGGCGTATTACTTTTTTTGTACCTTGCCTTCGAATCGGTTCGGAAGGCCAACGCAAGGGGTCCCCAACATCAAACGCTCGAAACGCACATGTACATGATGTTTTTTCATTAGACGTATTACTTTTTTTTGCACAGACATACTAGATAATGTACATGATGTGTTTTTCACTAGACGTATTACTACGTATTAGATGATGTGTTTTTCTACTAGATATAGCACTTTTTTTTAATTGACGTATTAAATGATGTAAATGATGTGTTTTTTTATTAATTAGACGTAGTACTTTTTTTACATAAGCGTATTAGATATTATACATCAATTTCACAAAAAAAAAAAAAAAGATCGAAACCAATCACACATATCCTGTAAATCTCTAACACTATAATACAACAACGAGAAAGCTTCGGTGAACACGAGAGAGGGGAAAAATCTTGAATTAAAAGGTTGGTTATCATTTTATTGAATTGAGTGCAACTAAACGAAAAAGCTAAATGAATCAATTCCTCCGAGTCCGATTCGATCATCAAAATCCTATCGTACCATTGTTGGCGATCGAGAACAAAAATAATCAGGACGAAAACAACACGGGAAGAATAACCGAAGACCTTTATTTGACGATCGATTGATGACGAAGGAAGATAAGAAGGCGAGCGAAAGAGGACAACTAATCCCCATGTTTGGAGAGATGAGGATTGGTGAGGGATGAGGAAGGGGGCGCGGTCGTCAAAGAGAAGGCCGGGGTGGGTGGG
>JAOVYX010021890.1:3590-15220 GCA_035668315.1 Drosera spatulata | reverse complement strand
CCTGTCACTGCTCTAACTATGTCGTTCGATTTAAATGGTACGACTGTGCGGGAACCAATGGATGAAGATATAGACATTATCAATGGCGGTAACTCTGAGTGCATCACAGAAGATGATCTGCCAAGAGTTCAGGTACCCTTTAAGTGAATGTGATAATGACGAATTTTATTTATATGCTTTTTTTTCCTGGTGTACATGCATGATATCTGTCGAAATTTTGCTCATATTGGAAAGAAATTACCCATTTAATGTTGAATAAAGTGGCTTTAGATTTTTGTGACGAGGTCTCTCTTCTATGATTTTACTGTCTCTGAAAGTGTAATTCTCTGACTGGTTTGTTTAGTTGGTCAACAATGACGAAAACGTAACTTAGATGTAACTGTAAGGTTAAGTCTTGGATTGTGTGGTGTCATCCCCTTGTTTCTTATGCTTTGGGTGGGTGGTTGTTCCGTTATTGGCTTATTGCAGTCAGGAATTCTTTACTTTTCTGGAAATACAGCCTATGACTTGCATTATCCCCCATTTGAGACTCGCTCATGAACTTTCTGGTCTTGGTACAGGCTGTCTGTTTTGCCGCTATCGCTCTTCAGCTCCTTCTGAAGCTAAAGAGGCACCTGAAAATCGTATACAGCTTAGATGATGTCCGTTGCCAAGTAAGTCTTTCTGAAATCTTTGTGATATTTTTCACTTAATTTAATCTGATGTTCGAAATGTGGTATCATGAGAATTGTTATTACTTGAGAATCCCACCGATCAAAATAGGTAGCTTTGTAAGCTGAGTGCCCCCCTTGAACGTATACACTAATCTTTTCCCCTCACTTACAGGCTGTAACTAGTATACAAGGTAACAACTATAGTTATTCCATTTGTCCATTCCTGAAAAAATATGAAGCATCAGTTATTCAATCACTATTGTCTTGTTGAATGTTGGTGTGGTATCACTTGCTATGGTAGCTCAAGCAATGTTTACTTTATATGGATCCCATTAGAAAAACCTATGAAGATAGTTTGCCTTTTAAAATGCTCACTATTTCATCCTTTTGATTTGTTCCTTTTGCAAATATTAGAGATGGTTAAAGCATAACAAGAGTCATATTCTTTGATTAGGCATACTCACCCAATGATCCTCTAAAGCCTGGGGAGACGCTTTCCAGGCAAAACATTCCTTTGAGCTTGGGTCAAATACAAACTGATGTTCCTACGACTTCTCAGGCACTAACCCAAAGATATCAGGTATGTTACTTGATTAACTTTTTCCTGAGGTTTTGCTCTTCCTGCTTGTTTATGTATATTTATTGTGTATGCGCGTATTGGTTAGCAGAACCGTTCTTTCATTAATGTGGTTAATTCTTGCATCGAACTTTCAAGGAAATTTGTCCTTCTTGCTGTTTGTTGTTAAACATGATCTACTCCACCTCCTGCATTGTTGTCCATAGGGAGCCTTTCCTGTCTAGTTATACTAACAGAGTAATTCATGTCTTCACACTGAGAATTACTGCCCTCACTCCAAAATGTGAGAGAAAGCATATACCGCTCCCATGCACTCCCATAGTATGGAGCGAATCAAATGTCTTGGAGCGAAAATAGCAGTCTCTTTAAGTAAAGTCCATTTTTTCTTCGCTGGTGCATAACTCAGAGAAGTGATTGCTGATTGCTTCTCGGAGTCGAACTTTGCATGAGAAAAGCATGAATATCCTTAGGAAAAATAGTTGGTTTGGATCCTGCTTCTTTTCTTGCTGAACGATTTGACACACTCAATGAGTCAATTCCGTGATTTTGTTCTCTGTTATGGAATGTTGAACAGGAATTTAAGAACGCTTTGAAAGAAGATACCGTTGACTATTCGTCCTACAAGGCTAACATCACTAGAAAGCGTCCAGCGCCCAAAAGAGGTGGCAGATCTGCCCGATTTATTAGCAGAGATGACCCAGATGACGATGATGATGATGCTATGGATGATGAATGGACAGGCGGTGAGCCGAGATTAACTCGCAGCGGTAGGGCAGTTGGCAGTGCGAGGGGAAGCAGGCAACGGGTATAGCTTTGTATATGATAGGTAGGTTTAACTTGTACAGGTGAAGAAGTAACAGTGACTGATTACTTCTAGCTAGGAGATCCTCCGACGAAAAAAAAAGAGGTTCTTGTCTTGGAAATAGACGGACCACGACAAAGAAGTAACTTCTATATATCGTGGCCCGTCAACAGATGCAGTATATATCGTGATCCAGCAATTGGCAGATTAATAGAAAGTACTTAAAGGTCTGCCCAATTTTGAGCTTTTTAGTGAGCCATGGGTAGAGATTTACTTGTAAGCGTGATGAACGGTAGGATATAATGTTAGGCATTGAATGGGTGCAAGATGTAAAATCACGTAGCGGATTGAATCTTCTTAGTTGATAGATAGCAGGTGTATATGTTGATGCTCGAGATGTGATTTTTTTTAATTAAGTTGCACGTCGTGTTGTGTTTTGTAAGCCGCTGTTAGAAGTGTCATGTGGAGAAGACCCCTTGTTATGATCCGGTCTTTTTCTTAACCTAATGAGAATGTCCTACGTGCTGCTGTGATCGCAGGTTGAATAACATATTTACTTGGAGTCGTGTAATTCGAACACATCACCAGACGACGACCACTTGTTTTGTAACCCTACGATCGACTTGTTTGTCCATGAAAATTTGAAGGCAGGGAATGTTCGTAGTTTCAATTTGATTGTCTAGCAGGTGTTCTTCGACTAGAGAGAGGTTATCACGATACATGTCTATAAGAGGCAACATGGTTGCAGATCGGTCTGCCAACAGCTGTCCAATCTTTCGTTTTGTTGCCTCAAATTGATTGAACCTCGTCAGAATTGTCACTCTTTCACTAGTTGATGTATATCGCACTGCCACTAGTAACTCGACTCATTAAGAAATATTCAACGGCTGTCAGGGCACTAAAATAAACGTATTCTTCTTTCTGCTACGATGCTGAAATAAACATATTCTTTCTTCTTATGACAATGACTAAACACAAACTAGTCATAAAAATGGTTGTAGCGATGAACTGGTACATGACAAGCGACTCTTCTAGACTGCTAAAACATGCACAGCGAGCAGCACAAGTTCATTGATTCAGTTTGGTTATGCGCTTAAAGATCCGCCATCAATAATTCATGCGTAAACAGGCAACAACAACAAGATCTGTCACTGCAGTCGACCAGCGCACAGCTCGGGCTGGCTCTTTTTACTAACCATGTAAACGGAGCTTTGTACAGGACCATAACATTCAACTACACCAGGGTTGAAATCATCCTCAGTGATACAAGAAAGATGCAACATAAACCCTGACAGGGAAAATGAATTTTATATTTATTGATGATATCATATGAAGCAAGGCAGTGAATGAAAGAATGGCGAAAATTTTCGATGGCATTTGCGGCCACACGCGGTTGCTCTTTACGTTGTTCCTCACTGGTGGTGTGTGTACATATTGAAGTTTACATCATCCAGTGACGGATGACACTTTTATCTTTTTGTGTTCTTGTAGATGAAACTTTGGCTCCTTCGGTATGGTCGGATTCTTCATTGACCTGAATCATCAAAGAGAGTAGAATCTTAGAGCTTGACATCCACAAATAGTTTCGACTGTAAATGATTTTGGTTAGTCACCTCCTAGGAATGAACGGGCGGTCAAAGTAAGGCATAGGTTGAGCTTTTGGAACCAGCTCCTTCCTCAACCTTCTTATTTCTTCCTCTTCTGCCAACTGCAGTTGCAAAATACCAAAGAGAAGCATTGCAGATCAGAAAAGAAAAAAAAAGAGAGAGAGAAAAGAAAAAAAAAGGTGTTAAATTGTAGTTTTTGTATATAGAAAAGGAAGAACAATCTTTGTTTTTCGAACATACCTTCTGTTGTCTCTCTCTTTCCATTTTGTATTCCTCTATACGCATCACCTTCTCAGTCACCTGGTTCATTCATATAAAGAAAAACAACATCAATATGTTGTCTATTATTGAAATAAGCAATAAAATCTTTTTCACCATATGGAAACAACTTGAGTAGTCAATGTTTGATCTGTCTTGATCAGTTGGAAACACCGTGAAGATCATCACAATTAGCAAGTAGGCCTCCTCTTCCTTATTCTACCAAGTACCGAGCCCATGATACTCATCTAATCATCTTGCTTTTTCCACTTCTGAATGGAACTAAATTGTAATGGACTTGTATGAAACTTCCAACAGGCCGTATGTGATTCAAGTCATTTCACCACTATGGTTACCGTCAATACATCGGAAAATTTATAGAAACTAGAGCTTTGCACATCAGACAAATCCTTAAAAAAGGAATGTTTTTGCCCTGCCCACTATGGGAAGAACATAATGCAGTGAACCAACATTAGGATTTTGCTCTAGATATCAAACTAAATACATACCAGATGGTCAAATTCGGCACGCTCAACAGCTCGGACATCTGTGTGCAGCTTTAAATCGATGGGCCTCGTGCTCTCTTTGACAGGAGGCTTAATCAGACACTGACATAAAAACTCAGAGTTAACGACTTAGTTAATTTGTAATGTTTGTATAACTTCCTAGGGATTCCATCATTAGAATGCATACCTCCGGCTCATCAGTGGTCCAAGGAAGGCCCTGAGCGATTGGTATTCGCTTCCTTTCCTCTTCAATCATCATTTCTTCCAACTTCTTCAAGAATTCCTCTTCTTTCATTCTTCCCCTTTGCTTTATTACATAGAAGCAGAAAGAATCAGCGAACTGTGTTCATCATACCTCAAGTTCAAAGCTTATTACAAGGATGAATTGCAATCTAGGTGATAGTTTTGCTCAAGTACCAGAAGTAACATGACAAAATTACGCCAACACTTCTTCCAACACCATCTTCTAGTCAATTATCATGACAATTTTATGAACGGTTTTTCTTTTCGAAGTGAAAAAAAATAAAAAAAAATAGTGCCAATAGAATTCAATTCATTTTAGAAATCAAACAGAACCTAGGAATAACAATGATATACTGCATTTTATCCCGTAGCAATTATCATCACAAGAGCAAAAGGTACCGTGATATTACTGGGAACTCGATTAACATCAGCAAAAATGATTTCTGTTGCACTTAACATCAGCAAAAATGATTTCTGTTGCACTTACTTCTGTCCTCAGCTTGAAAGGTTGAAGACTTGTCGCCTTAGGTTGTCTGTTCTTCCATCTCCTGCTAGCTGTTGTTCCCGATGATACACAGCTCTACCATGTGATCAAGATATACAAGATAAGATATGCATAAATTCATTGCTCAACAAAGTAGCTGCTATTGTTACCAAACGTGATAAGGTACAGCGACCTCTTACCCTTTTGCTATTGTGGCTTCCCACCGAAGTTCTGCTTCCAATGCTTTCCAAATGCAGGACAAAAATGAAAAAGCTTAAATTAGAAAATCATTCAAGAACTGTAATAATATGTGATAATGCCACAAGTCAAAGAGATAGCATTCAAGCTATGTGGAATATCTCTATAGCAAAGTGCGTGGAATCATCCTAGAACTGAATTTATCATCAGCTAATCATGAATTCAATTCCATAGTAGTACCATCCAAACCAGAATTTAGATCTTCAGCAAAGTGCAAAACCAACCTTCCACGGTTGCTTTCATACGATGACGAAGCACCGGATTCCAGTCCCAAACATTCAGCGGTCAGCGAGAAATTCCCAGGACAAAACGAAGATGAACTCTCCTCCGTTTCTTGAGCCTTAGGCCGCTCCTGCAAGCCGGGTAGCACCCACTTCATTCCTTTCGCGACATCCTTTGATTCCTTCTCATCACCAGCCTCCGAATCCCTAGGAAGCGACAAGAGTTTCTCGAAAGTCTGAACCAAATACATGACTCTCCCTGATCCAGATTCTGGAATACTCTCTCGCGCTTCTTCTAGCAATTTATCCCTCCTCCTCTTCACATTTGAGCAACCATTTCCCTTAGGAGAATCAGACTCCGATGGCAGATACTCGCCACTCCGCATCATCTCAACACTCTCCAAATCACCACTTCCCCGAGAATCGCCTTCATACCCATCTGAATTCCCACCATTAACCAAACCAGCCTCCCCCTCTTTCCCCAATCCACCATTCCCCTGATCAAACCCTTCTATGATCTCCCCCGTCGAGCCCCCGATCCCACCCAAACCCACATTCTCCCCCTTAAAGAACTCTTCTTGAGAAGCCCTCAGGCTCTTATACGCAACACAAAAACACTTTCCATTGACCTTCTCCTTACACTTGCAATCCCCATCAGATAATCCCACCACATGACTCCCCTGAACCCCCTGATTCTTCTTCTTCTTCGCCACCACGATGAATTTCCTATCCCTGATCTTGTTCCTAACCACAATGCTAGGGTTTCTACCCCCACTTGACTTCTGGGTTTTCCCTGATTTTGCCCCCGGGGATGAATTCAAGGGTTTTGAGGGCGTTTGTTTGGGTGTGAGGTTAGGGTTTGTGTTCTCCGAGTTCTTGGATGTCTCTGTGGCATTCTGTCGAACAGGTTGTGGGTGTTTCTTCTGCGGCAGCGTGGCGTGATCCATTTTGATCTTGGTGAAAATGGGTTTCCAAGATTGATGAAGAGGAGAAATGGGTTTGGTTTGATTGTGTGGTTGATGAAGGGATTCGATGGTGAAATAAGGGGAGATTTGATGGAGAATTGGAAAATATGGTAACGTTTGAGAGTGTGGGGGCGATGTTGTAACGGCTAGTTTGGCTTTCGGCATTTGAAATCTTTTTTTCTTTTTTCAAATTTTGTCTTTTTTTCTTGGTAAAAATGGGTATGGGTGTTGGTATTAAATTCTTGAGTCGTGTATGAAATTTTTGGGACTTCATTGTATTACGGAAAAATGAAAGGAGAACTGTTATAAAACAAGTATCCTCGCAGGTTGAACTCATTCGTCGATATATTCGATTTGATTTTGTCGGACGATAAACGTCGAAATTAATATAATAATTAAATTATTTTAGAGAAGAAATATAAAAAGAGAAAGAGAGATTTTTTTTCTCTTAGAATATGTATATAACACTTTACAAATGAGCTCTATTTATAGGACTCAAGATGATTAATCAACATCTAATTTTTTTCACCTAATTAAGATGATTAAGTTTAGTTAATAGCTAATTAGATAAACCTCTTTAATAGTCTTAAAAGTAGATGAGATATAAAGAAAATATCTAGATTTAGATATATATTTTTAAAGAGTAATTATATTTGAATAATTTACAACACTCCTCCTTGATGTATTTATCACCTATTAAGATTGTCTCATTAAAACCCTGTCAGGAAAAACCCAGTGGGATAAAAATCTTGACGAAGGAAAAAGAGTACAATCTTTCCCTCAAACAAAACTCCCTTAAACATTGAAATTTTATTCAAGAAGATTATTAAGCCTTCGCATTCCAATCTTGTGCCTGAGATTCATAAAGGTTGTTCCCGGTAATGCTTTTTTGAATAAATTTGTCAAGTTATCACTTGAGCGGATTTGTCACATATCGATGACCCCATCCTTTTGAAGATCATGTGACCAGAAGAATTTTGATGATATATGCTTTGTTCTGTCGTCTTTGATGTAACCTCCTCTGAGTTGTGCAACACAAGCTGCATTATCTTTATATAAGATTATAGGCTTTTCACGAATTGAAGGCATTCCACATGAATTTTTTATATGTTGTATAATAGATCTCAATGACACATTATCGGCTAGTCTCGTGCATTGCAATAAGTTCAGAATGATTGGAACATGTTGCTGTAAGAGTCTACTTTATCGATCTCCACGATATTGTCGTATCTCCAAAAGTAAATGCATAACCTGTTTGTGATCTTGTTTTATATGGATCTGACAAGTATCCAGCATCTATAAATCCAACTAGTATGGATTTCACTCCTCTTGAATAAAATAACCCCATATCAATGCTTCCACGAAGATATCGCATGACACGTTTGATTCTATTCCAATGTCTTCTTGTCGGAGCTGAATTATGTCTTGCTGGTAAGTTAATCGTAAAAGCAATGTCCAGCCTTGTACAATTAGAAAGATATATAAGCGCACCAATTATACTTAAATAAGGAACTTCATGTGCTAAGATGTATTCTTCCTCTTTTGGAGGTCAAAACTCATCTTTTTTTATATTTAATGATCTAACAACCATTGGATATGTCAAGGGATGAAATTTATTCATATAAAATCAAGAAAGAATCTTCTCAGTATATAGCGATTGATGGATAAAATTTTCACTTGGTAAGTGTTCAACTTGTATGTCCAGACAAAATTTAGTCTTGTCAAGATCTTTCATTTCAAATTCACTCTTCAGGAGTGAAGCTGCATTTGTGAGATCTTGTGCAGTACCTACAAGATTGAGATCGTCCACATACATAACGATGAAAGCAAAACCATCTTGTGATTTCTTTATAAAGACACATGGACATACATCATTATTCTTTTATCCCAATTTAATCAGATATTTACTGAGTCGATTGTACCACATACGACCAGATTGCTTTAAATCATACAACGATAGTTATAGTTTAACTGAATATATGGATTTTTATGTCTCTGGCATATTTAATCCTTCAGGGATTCTCATATACATATCCTTATCGAGGGATCCATATATATATATATGCCGTCATAACATTTATGAGCCTGGTTTTAAGATTTTCCATGATTGTCAAACCAATGAGGAAACGAAAAGTGATTCCATCCATTACTGGAGAATATGTTTTCTCATAATCACCATTAGGTATTTGTGAGAATCCTTGAGCTATTAAGCTAGATTTATATTACAATCTCATTCTTTTCGTTTCGTTTCCAAACGAAAACCCATTTATTTTCAACAAGGGTAATACCATTTGGTGTTGGAACTACAAGCCCAAACATCTCTTTTTTAAACAAACATTTCAATTCTATCTTGATTGTATTTTTTAAATCCTTCTTTTGTTTACATTCCTGAATACTTTTGGGTTCAAAAGACATATCAATTTTCGATGCAATAGCATATGCAAATATGCCATCAACAATGACATCTTCTCGATCCCATAATTGATTGAGATCTCTTGATTTTCAGGCTGTGAAATCTCATCAAGGACATTATCCTCTTCAGGGGATAATTCCTTTTGTGAGATTTTTGTCTCTTCTGGGACATTTGAGATAACATTTTTATACTTTTGTTTTTCGTGATATAGTGTCTTTCGCACATATTGGTTTTCCACGTTTCAGGTATGGTTTATCATCAAGAATATGAGCCTTACTAAGGTCTCTAATAATATCCTTCTCTTGAGTGTCTATTCTTGATGGCGCATTTACTGTAGGTATATGTGACTTCACAACTTTACTTGCATCATTAAAAACATTAGATATTTGATTTGTAATATCTTGTAAGTGAATAATTCTTTTTACTTCATTTTCACATTGATTTGTACACATATTTAATGCATGCAATCACATTGTCTCCCAAGAAAATTCTGACTTTGGTTTACGTAAAATTGTTTTTGCCCAAAGTAGGAAATAAAGTTTCATCAAAATGACTATCTACAAAACATGGCATGAAAAGATCTCCAGTAAGAGGTTCAAGATATCTCATAATAAAAAACGTATTAAAACCCATATAAATTCCAAGTCTTCTTTGTGGACCTATCTTGGTACGTTGTGGTGGTGCAATAGGGACACATACAGCACATTAAAAAACTTTTAGTTGAGATATATTTGGTTCTTGACTTTTAACAAGATGTAACAAGGAGAACTTGTGATATGTCGTTGGTCTAATGAGAATAAGATTTTCAGCATGTAATACTGCATGTCCCTAAGCAGAGATGACATTTCATAAGTAGAGGTCTAACAATCAATTGGATTGTTTTTATGAATGACTTGGCTAAAGCAGTTTGTGTATGGACATGAGGAACAGGATGTTCGACTGAGATATCTATTGATATACAATATTCATCAAATGTTTATGAAGTGAATTCTCCAGCATATCGAGACGAATAGACTTGATGTGATTGTCTAGAAAATGAGCTCGGAATTTGATAAATGCAACATTACGAGTAAAAAGAAGACATATATGAGACCATCTTGTACAAGCATCAATCAAAATCATGAAATATCTAAATGAACCAGATGGTGGATGAATTGGACCACAAATATCTCCTTGAATGCTTTCAAGAAATAAAGGTGACTCGGAAGGTAGTTTTGATGGAGAAGGTCTTATGATTAATTTACCTTGTGAACAAGGAATACAAGGATGACTATTATTTTTCAAACACCTTTTTGATTCTTAAGAGGATATCCATTGATATTTTCGATGATACGACGCATCATCGTAGTACATGGATGACCAAGTCGCTCGTGCCATAGTGAAATTATGTTGATAAACTTGCATCCATAACACTATATGACTCAATAACCTTGGTTTTAATAAAATACAACCCTGATGGCAAAGCCAAAAGTTTTTCAAAGATTTGTTTGTTTTCAGAAATGAAAGAGGTTATATAAAGATATTATTTTCTATCTTTACTTGTACTTTCTAAATGAAAACCGTTCCGAAGAATATCCTTGAAACTTAAAATCTTTCTTTTGGATTTTTGAGAGTATAAAGCATATTTGACATGGATTTGCATACTATTTGGTCGTGTAAAATAAGCACTTACAAAATCATCAATGATCTTTGAAGTATCAGAGATAGTATTCACATTTGCTTCACCCATCTTTAAATTTAAAAATATTTCTTATTTTGAAGGATTGTATAAATTGTTATACTATCAACAATGCACATATCTTCTATAAAAATTCTGTAAATAAAATCTTTATTAATATAAAGTTTATTACACTGCTTGAAAATTGAAAAGGAAACCCCCATTGGAAATACAATAGTAAAAACTTCAAGGAGAATCAATAATATATTTCCACTATTCAAGGGTTTCATATTCAGCGTCTTCTTTGTTTGTTTTAGTATTGGAACATCCAGTTAAATTTGAAACTTTTTCAGGTGGTCGGATCGATTAAGATTGTCTTTCTGTGAAGTTTGTTTCCATCGCTTTGTCTTTATTTGTGACCAACTTCTGATGGTCAAATCTTCCTTTCAAATTAATCTATAACATGTATGAATTTTTGACAGTAAGTTATTTAGATTTCACTCCCTCGTGGAGATGATGCCTAAGAAAAATCAGTGCTTGAGCATTTTTGTAACGCCCCGACCAAATCCTTACTATCGGGTCGTCACCAAGAACTGCTCGTCAGGCTGACAAGTGGCCCCATAGATCAACACTAGTCCGTTCAGTACGCTTTGGCTTCACTCACGCACGTTCTGAGAAACTTCCCAAGAGGTCACCCATCCCAGCATTACTCCACGTTAAGCACGCTTAACTGTGGAGTTCTAAAGTGATGGGTTACTAAAAAGAAAGATGCACCTTATTGGTATAGGTAGTATTATCAAATCATTTAAGCATTTCTTTGAGATATTACATACACCCCCACATAAAGAACGCAACGCCCTCGTTGCGACTTCAAGCACGATACACATTCCCAGAACCTTCCCATTAACCGTGGAGTTCTAAAGTGATGGGTTACTAAAAAGAAAGATGCACCTTATTGGTATAGGTAGTATTATCAAATCATTTAA
>JAOVYX010021889.1:0-15222 GCA_035668315.1 Drosera spatulata | reverse complement strand
CGGACTTTGTGTTGTTACATAAATAAATCAAACAATTGGAAACAAAGCTCTTGTGACATTCTCTTAATCATATTTCCTTGATAATGTTCAAGAACGTAATCCAGTTGTTCCTTCAGATGTAATGTGTTAAATAATGATGTGCTGTTATCAAGACGGTCTTCTGTTACTCTTTGTAATGTGTAATTTGGATGTAAATCTCATATCATATTACCAGCAGCTTTCTCCTGGTGCAGGGACCGGAAACCTGCTTCCATGCCGGAAAACTCGTATGGATCTCGTACTCTAATACATTCAGTATTTGCCAACTTCATGAAGTTAATGCACATTTAGCTTTCCCTTTCTTTTTCAGGTGAGAAACTTGCTGCTAGCTGCGGTCAAGCGAGAACCAAGAGTCTTAATGTTTACAAAGGAAACGAAAGGGCAATACTTCTGTTCCTTGTATTTCAAACCGCACTACTGCTTGTCCTTGCTATTGCTGTGCAGTTTTGCCGCATATTTTGGGCAAAAAGGAAGCTTCAAAACCAAGGACTTCGAGTATTCCTTGAAAAGCGAGTAGGCGTATAATCCATTAATTGACTGCACTCAACATCATATTTCTGCAAGAAACAATACTAATTTGCTCTTCTTTTCAGCGTTTGCTGCGACTTAGAAAGAAAGAACTGGACAGGACGATCACAGAGCTTAAACAGAAAGCAGTGGAAGAAGCAACCACAAGCGATGTTCTTGAGAAACTGAGTGATCTGTTGAGAGGACGAGAAGAAGCTATCGACCACATACAGCTTGGGCAGGGACGAGATGAGGACGCCTCCAAAATCCTTGCTCCCTCTCTACGAGGCAAAAACAAAGAGCTACTCTTTCAGGGGACCAAGGGAAGAGAGTGTGACCATCTTCCACAATGCATATGCTGATACATCTTCCACGGATATCAGCGAAGAGACAGCGACTAGCGAATACTCAGCTGAAGAGAACATGGAGTCGTGCAATGAGGATCCAAAAGGGAAGGGAAAGGAAAAGGCGCCTCTAGAGGTAGCGAGCTCCAGTGATGATGACGGTCATGTGAGTGACTTTCGTAGCAGTGCGGATATGTTTTCTATGAGAACAGGAGATCTTGTAGACCCTTTACATGTCGTGCATGGATCGAGTGAGCCGATGGAAGTGAAAGCCAATGACGATGAAGTGTCGAAGATCAAGATGATGCAAAGTGGAGGTAGAAGCATTAGGAGAAGGGCATTGTCCTCTACATATCAGCTCTTGTAGATTGTAGCAGTACTAACTTAGATTTTCTTTTCTTGTTATGAAAGGCAGGAGATAATTATTGGAATTTTTGTATATCATGCATGTTCCAATCAACTGAACTATCTTCATGTACCCTTTTTGCATATTTGATCTACTAATCCCGTCTCATTTATAGATTCGTGTAGTGTATCGTATGAAGCGTCCTTGTGGATGTGAATAGTCTAATGGGCTATCAAGCGCCCTTGTGCATATTTGATCTCTCTCTTTCGGAGAGGTTGCTGTCGTAGTTCTATCGCGTTGTGGGGACATACCTCGAAGCTTCCACCATATACGGCTGTAATATTTCCTCTCTCGTTCTTTAAACTTGATTTCATGGTTTGATCTCATTATTTGTGGCACAATTACATTGTTGGGTAACTGTTTACGAATGTGATCGTGTTTGTTACTTACAGTTGTTCAATTCATTCGAGACATCTTTCTTGTAAATTTTGGATTATTTCTTCGTGTTCAGTTCCACTAGTGTAGTTTGTTCATCATCCAATGCTTGCATCTCGGCCAGTCATAGATTGCACTTTTTCTGATATTGGAATGCAATGTCGAATTTAACTGTTAAAATTCATTTTCATTATGGAGTCAAACTTTGCGAAGATCAAGGTGTTACCACTTTATAACGATAGTAAGATTAGTCGGTTCTATATTCCAAAAATAATAATCATTAATGTTTTCATCCGCAGGATTAGAATAGGAAGGAATGGATACGAATCATTCTATGTGTATTTTCACAGTCGCAATTGATGACAAATATCCTATTGAGTACAACTTAAAGATCTTTCTCAGACTTACTATGGTAACAAAACAATGAAGACAATGCAAGTTACTGAATCAAGCCTGCCTAACCATCGACGAAGGTCAAAAAAATACTTCTTTCTCCCATCGAAACATGCGGAGATGGCCTCCACAAATCTGAGTGAATGTAATCGAGTGTCCTCTTCGCTGTGCATCGCACCTCCGAATGACACTCTCTTCTGCTTGTCGAGAACATAGCCCTTGCAGAATCCAAGCTTCTGTGTCTTTAATCCTCCAAGCAAGCTTGCTGAACTCAGAACATCCATCCCCCGATTGGCCATATGCCCAAGCCGCATATACCACAGCTTCATCTCAGAACTAGCCTCACCATTACGGACGGACAATGAATTTACAACAGCTGCAACTCCATCCTGCGTTGCGCCGATCAAATAGTACAATCCAGCACAAAGTCGAGCTTTCATAGTCACCAAGCGGTTCTCCTTAACCTTCATGTCCCAATCATGAGAATGATAGGAACATCCTTCACGATCAAGGGAACCCAAAGAGATAATATTCCGCATCACAGCTGGAACATATCGAACATCTTTCGAAGTTCGCACAACACCATCCCACATCTGTATACGAACATCTCCCACACCAAGAATCTTACAGGCGAAATTATTGTCCATAAGAACTACGCCTCCATTAGACTCAGCAAATGTGATGAACCACTCCCGATGCGGACAAATGTGAAAGGTGCACCCGGAATCCATCAACCACTCTTAAGTGGATGTTACCAAGAACTCCACGGCAGATGTAAGAACGATTGCGACTGTCTGGGTCTTGACAATACTTGTTCTGTAGTTTAAGGCATTCGTTCCTCCAATGTCCCTTCTGATGACAATAATGACAAGAGTCGGATTTCTTCGAGCTTTTACTCTTCGATCGGCCTCTAAACTTATCACGTTGTCTTCAGTCCTGTCTCCCTCTGATGAATAACACATCATCAAAGCTTGAGGGTCTGGACGATTCCGAGAGTTGGTGTCTCAGTTGGCTACTGGTCAAAGACGTCTTCACGTTTTCTAATGACAACGAATCCCTACTATGTATCATAGTAGTCAGAAAGACCTCATAGCTACTAGGGAGAGAACACAATAGAATGACCGTCGCTTCTTCATCGTTGATGGTGACTCCAATATTTTTCAGACCAACAAGGATAATCTAAAACTCCGTCAAGTGCTTTTCCAATGAGGTAGTTGATTCCTTTATTTTGAAAGGATTAAGACGTTGTCTCATGTACAAACGAGAAGCAACAGGTTTGCTCATGTATAAGTTGGACAGCTTATCCCAAAAAGCCTTGGCAGATTTTTCCTCCAGGATGTTCTGAAGAACGTCGTCAGAAAGACATACCTGTAAAGCCGTACGTGCCTTCTAATCTATCTTCATTTTATCTTCGTCTTTCATTTCTGTCGGTAATTTATCAATCCCTTTCAGAACCTCTTCGATTCCTTCTTGGGTTAATAACGCAACAACTTTCACTCTCCAAAGTCCAAAATTGTTTGTGCCATCGAATTTTTCCACATCAAATTTCATAGGCGTCATTGCACTGAAAATTTTCCCCGAAAACACTATTCACGTCGGAAACACTGTTCCTACTGGAGTATTGTTCACCGGAATACTGTGTAAACAGTGCCTATGTTCGTACACTGTTCACTGCACTGTTGAAACACTGTTTGAGCACTGTTTATCCGAGGGAAAAATTAATTTTTGTGGAAAAATGCAAGAAACTGACTCGTAAAAAATATAACTTAAATCTCATGCTTAACAGCGTTCGTTCCTAAGCCTACGTGGGCGAACCCGATGTAGGAAATAACGATTAAAACGTTCCAAGTTCTGATACCAGTTTGTTACGAACAAGTCTGTTAATTATAAACACAAACAATAACAAATACACAAAAATAAATGAGATAAAGATTTTTACGTGGAAATCCTTGCGGGAAAAACCACGGGCAGTCGCCGACGACGAAGAATCCACTAGTCAAATGAAAAAATACAAAAGGAGCAATACGAGTATCAAGAATTCGTAACAAATAACTAAACACACTCATTCTAAGGTGTTTAACATATTTAAGGTGTTTAAAACACCACAAACTCCAAATCGCTCTCTTCCTCTCCTTATCCTCTTTGATTTTCTCTGCACTTCCACTGTCCACTGATCCTCTGTGCACCACTGCTGCTGATCTCTGCCTCTCCTCTTCTTTTTCTTATACACATCAAAATGGAAGATCCACACGGAACACCACACGGATAAGCCACCCGAAGAGGAGAACGCGGACACCGCGGAAGGAAAAGGCCAAGTGGAAAATGTGCTACGCGGGAATGATTTGAGGCATATTTGAAACAGGCTCCATGTTTCCTAGTGAATTCCACAAAATAACATTTTGAAGTTTTATATTGCCTTGGAAGCTACTCTTCTATTCTCTCTAAACACATTCAATATTTCCTTTTTTGTGCATTGATTCAAAGGAGAAAGAGTATTACGAAAAGAAGGCCGAGAAACTTAATGAGGTACATGTAAGATTTATCATAACAAATCTTCTTGTGTGGGTTATACTAATTATTGTTGAATTAAAAAGGATCAATTAGTTGGTGTAGTAAAGTGAGAAGACGTGTTCTTATTTTAGTCTAATATGGGGTTGGTAAATGTGGGTTGGGTAGATATTTATTGATCCGTGATGAGTAAACACAATAATTGTTACATCTCTAAATATATATCAACTACGTCACCTTTCCTAACCCTAACTGTGCTATGCATGGTGACTCATCTACACCGACCGTCAAGGGCATTAAGAAAGTGGAGTCTGTTAACGACGTTTGTTCATGTTCCAGATTCACAGAGCATCATGACGTCCGTCAAGGGCATTAACATCATGGAGTTTGTTAATTTTCCGCTGCGTATCATGACGACCAAGGTACGCATATGTTTGTTTTCAATATATGTTTAGTATTCTAGATCTATCTGTAACGATCCTATGATTAGATTTGCCTACATGTGAAACATGTCAATGCAATATGTAACTCATATAGGAACAAAGAGAGTAAAATCTGCTCCCACTGATCACATATATAGAACATGTGCTCCCACTTGATCATGGAGAGCAGAAATGAACAAAGGCACCTTGATGATTTAAGATCATCCTTCTTATGGGCAATAAATATAAAACATTTCTGTCAATCGTGTAGCAAGAATTAACTTTATACACATGTATTAAGGGTTGATACCAGCATAATCAAACAAACTCTTTTAGACAGTATGCTTGACATGCAATGTACAACTCCCAACTAATATTGCTTAATAAAACCGTGATGATGTGCAACATAAAATAGAATAATTACAAATACAGAAGAACCCAAAAATTTGTCACACAAACAGTACAATCCGCATGCATGTTATTATGCTGTGAGTTTTAACTTCATAACAAGCTTGTTTCCTACAAAGTGACAAGGAACAAATTTTATTTGATCCCAAAGGACTGGAGCTTTGTGTCTTCTGGAGATGAAGATGAAGATGGAGATGAGCTTTTGATATCTAAGGAGATAAAGGCAACTGAAGGGAAGTTCGAGGAGGTGACTCAAGCGAAGTCCGGGGAGGCAACCAAAATCCATGGTTTTAAGAAGATAGAAAAGAGATCAAGCTTAGGATGGGAACCAAAAAAAAGATGTAAGTGTTGGAAAAAAGACGATAACTTTTCCGATTTACTTAAACATGCGAGGAAATATTCCAACCAACCATAGGACAATATGCAATCCAACAAATCACAGATGAGTTTAACACAACACTTTTAACGTGAAAAACTCGTCTGTGATTTGTCGGATTGCATATTGTCCTATGGTTGGTTGGAATATTTCCTCGCAGGTTTGAGTAAATCGGAAAAGTTATCATCTTTTTCTCAACAAGTGGTATCAGAGCATCTGTGATTTGCTTAAATGATGGAAATTAGTACCCAACGGATGGTTAGTTTAAGTGGAAGAAACTACCATGTGTGGAAAGGAAAAATGAAGGATCTCCTTTGTGTTAAACGATGGCACTTATCAGTATTCGGTGATCAAAAATCGGATGATAAACAGGATGACGAATGGATCCTAGAGCATAAGGTTGTATGCGGTTTCATTCAACAGTTTGTTGATGATAATGTGTTGAATCACGTTAGTAAAGAGTCAGATGCTAAGAAATTATGGAGCAAGTTGGAGTCTATATATGCTAGGAAAACCGGCAACAACAAAATGTTTCTAATTAAAAAGTTTTTGGGCTTGAAGTATAGGGATGGTCAATCTGTATCCGATCACTTGAATGAATTTCAAGGGATTTTAGATCAGTTGTCTGCCATGAATATTAAGTTTGAGGATGAGGTACAAGGACTTTGGTTACTTGGTACTTTATCAGACTCTTGGGAGACTTTTCGTATGACTTTGAGTAATTCAACTCCTGAAGGTGTTGTTACCTTGGACTTTGCCAGAAGTGGTATTTTGAATGAGGAGACAAGAAGAAAAATTCAAGGTTCTTCTTCTTCTCATCCCAATGCTTTAGTGAGTGAGAGCAGGGGGAGAAGCGAGAGTAGAGGTCAAAAGGATAAGTACAAGGGTCGTAGCAAATCCAAGTCGTGGCAGAAAAATGTTGAATGCCATCATTGTGACAAGATGGGGCACATCAAGAAAAATTGTTTCCAGCTGAGACGAGAGAAGAAAAATGGTGCTAGCAGTAGTGAAAGGAAAGACTCTGAGACTGATTCTCGAGTCGCGACTGCTACTGATGAACTCGTTATTGTGTGCTATGAGGATAATGTCAATTTAGCATGCATTGGTACGAGTTGGGTGATTGACAGTGGAGCCTCACTCCATATCACGTCAAAGAAGGAATTCTTTGATTCCTATACACCGCGGGACTTTAGCTCTTTGAAAATGGGTAATGACGGCCTCGCCAAAGTGATAGGTGTTGGAAATGTGCACATTGCTTGGCTGGAAAACAGCATAGAGTTTTTTCAAAAGTCATCCTCCTTCCAGAAAATCAGGTCTATTAGAGTTGGTACATACAAACATTTATGGTCCGATTCGACCAGGGACACTTGGTGGTGCAGTTTACTTTGTCACCTTCATTGATGATCGTTTAAGAAAGCTCTGGGTTTATTTCTCGAAGACAAAAGACCAAGTGTTAGATGTATTCAAACAGTTTCAAGCTTCAGTTGAGAGACAGACTGGAAAGAATTGAAATGCATCCGTTCAGACAACGATGGTGAGTATATTGGCCCGTTTGATTAATACCGTCGCCAAAATGGTATCAGACACCAGAAGACACCTTCTAAAACTCCTCAATTGAATAGCATAGCTGAAAGGATGAACAGAACTTTGGTGGAGAGAGTGAGATGTTTGATTGCAGATGCTAAACTTTCATAGTAATTTTGGGGTGAGGCATTGAATATCGTGGTTCATGTTCTCAATCTTTCTCCGATAGTTTCTTTAGATGGTGATGTGCCAGACAGGGTTTGGTATGGTAAGGATGTTTCCTACGACCATATGAGAGTATTTGGGTGCAAGACCTTCGTTCATGTTCCGAAGGATGAAAGGTCCAAGTTAGATGCCAAGACTCGTGAATGCATCTTTCTTGGATATGGTTCTGATGAGTTCGGCCATAGGCTTTACAATCTAGTTGAAAAGAAGATCGTCAGAAGCAGAGATATGGTGTTCATAGAGGGTCAGACGATAGCAGATATTTAGAGGGCCGAGAAGACAGTATCTCGAGATTCTGATGACAATATTGAAATTGAAGTGATCCCGACTACCGATTTACAAAGACAGATTCAGGATGAGGTCTTTGATGAGGTCCCAGATCAGCTTTGGAGTGATGCTCAGCTTGATTTTGAGGAACCAGAGGGAGATCAGGCACAACACGACCAGCAGGGTGCAGATGGTTTTGATGTTCAGCCAGAGGATGTTGCTGATGTTCAGCAACAAGCATCGATAGTTCCACCAGCTACTGGTACGAGATAATCCATCAGAGTTCGTACGCCATCTACTAGATACTCATCTCATGAGTACGTGTTGTTGTAACGCCCCCGACTTTCCGTACCGGAAGACACGTGAGCGTTATGCCGTCATGGACCTGGTCTATGACAAGGCTAAACAAACTGAATGAGTTTTAGGGTACAGAAGTCAAGGGACTATAAACAGTAGCCACAATCATAGCTTACAGTCCCAAATACCTGTTTAATTACGACATTAAGGCGGAAGCTATGCAGATTGTTTATTATATTTAAACGATATAGACAACTGATCTGCCACAATATCCAAAATATGTGGAATCATCTATATACATGCAAGCTCTCTCTAAGAGCCTTCAGGTGCTGTTGGGGGCATACATGCAATTGAAAAATATAACCGTGAGCTAATGAAGCTCAGCAACCTCAGGTGTATGAATCCCAATTACAGGAAACTTCCGCTAACGGCTATGGCGACCGCCGAAAGTTCCTAAAACATTTTTATATATATAAGAAAATATAGGCGCCATATCACACAACATCGTTCCTCATTTCTTTACATGGCTTTGTATCGCTTTTAAGAGTCATTCCTTTCTTAGCAGATTATTAGGGTTCATGACTCGACTCGAAAGCAGCGCCAACGCCAAGGGTATAACCGACTCGGAGTACAGAGTTTAGATAAAGTGTTAATCGTCAGCCGGGTTTCCCAGTAGATTCTGTTTTCGCACCTGCCTACCTTGTGCGTCACCTTGCACCTCTTGTGCGCATTCAATGAGGTATCGTTTGCCTACATTGAGATAATTTGGGCCTCCCTGCAGAGAGCAACCCGTGACCCCACCACAACGGCGTGGAAGCCGCTGCATGCATGAAAAGAGGATGGGGGACGTCCATCGCTCCCTAGCTAGTTTTCACCCGTGACGTTGACTCAGATGATAATACAGGAGAGCAATTACTCAAACCCAAACCACCAAGGCTATTCAAAGATGCAGTTGATCGCAATGGATCGAAGAAGGGACACCATGTTCAACCTTCTCAACAAATTCAAGAAAACGACCAATGAACCACAAGGGATGTCAATGCCGTCCTTATCAATTCAAGGAGGCGATATTTCTTATTTGTTTGCTTTTCATTAGTTCACACGGATGGTGTAACTATGCTCCACATCCCCCGTTCCCTTTTTATTAATCATTTAGCGGTCGTTTTCATTTATTTCCCCTGAGGGTATATACATTATAAGGGTACATTTTAGTTCATTTCAACCCCAGATACCGCAACACATGTCAAACGTGATCGTTTATGCACGTTTGACGATGTATTTCTATGCGTACATGTTATATATCTCAAATACGCATTTAAGTTTCAGTTTCGGGGCTCGAAAAACGTATTTTCCCTGGCCAGAAGGCCAGCGCGACGACACTGTGCAGGAAATTCCCAGATTTTCCCCTCGTCGCGGCCGCGGCCCAGGAGCGTCGCGGGCGAGACGGATCTCCAGCCAGAACCTGCAGGAAACCTCCCTGCCCGTCCCCGGATAATTCAATACACGTTTTTAAGTATCCAAATCATTCCACACACGTCTAACATAGCATAAACAAGTCCCAAAGCATGCACGGACGTGTTTGAATCGTGTGAATGAAAAGAAGAGGTGTGTCGGACGAGTGAGGTTACCTCGAACGTGTTTGGTTTTCTTATGCCCACGATCAAACGAACGGATCCATTGATGTTCTCTGGACGAGCTGCCGATGTTGAATCCTCTCCCGGCTTGTTGCTTCCTTCGTCTTGATGATCGTGAAGATGGTGGCGGTGATTGAATGATGATAATGATGTTGATGTTGATGATGTTGATGATGATGATCTTGGTGGCGGCTGCAGGAGTTACCGGCTGGTGTTGATGATGTTGGTGGCCGACAGGGAAGATGGTGGCTGGGTTGGTGTGAGTGGAAGAGTGATGGAGAGGAAGTGGGAGAGGTAGGAGTGGTGGAGGAGGTTGGCGGGAGTAGAGAGAAAAGAAAAGGAAGAGGTGGGTTAATCCCACGTTTCGTCCCACGAAACGTCTCGTTTAGTCCTTTGTTCACCCAAATTTCGTAATATTAATCTACGAAAAATCTATTTGCATCGTTAGATTTATCTCGTGTATGAGAATATGACCTCCCTAGTCATAATTCATTGTTTTTGGGATTAATTCGATAGTCCTTGCGCGCAACGTATATAACGTTATGACAATGTAACGTTATTCGTTCGTAATGTTTATTGGCGTGTTCAACGAATCATCCCGAATAATCCATCGTCATATTTGATTTAATTAATCAAATATTTTCTTAGATTTAAATATATAACCTTTAAGCACAATTTATTTTAAAATCGTTACGTTATATATTCGTCTCAAAACTTCCAAAATTCTCGAGTATTACAGTTGTTAACAGATTCAGGTGAGCCTGAATGTTTTCAAGAAGCCGTTGCTGATGAAAATAGAGCTAAGTGGATGGATGCAATACAAGACGAGATGAATTCCTTACATGAAAACCATACTTATGAGTTGGTGGCTTTACCGAGAGGCAAGAAACTTTTGAAGAATCACTGGATTTACCGGTTGAAGTATGATAAGAATACTTCAAATCTGCGATACAAAGGTAGAGTGGTCGTCAAGGGTTTCAGTCAGAAAATGGGGATTGATTATGATGAGATCTTCTTACCAGTTGTGAAAATATCTTCAATCAGAGTAGTTCTAGGTTTAGCAGCCAAACTTGATCTCGAGGTTGAGCAGTTGGATGTGAAGATAGCTTTCCTTCATGGCAATTTGGAGGAAGAGATATACATGGAGCAACCAGAGGGCTTCAAGGTCAAAGGCAAGGAGAACTTTTTTTACAGGTTGAAAAAGAGCTTGTACGGATTGAAACAAGCACCGAGACAGTGGTACAGGAAGTTTGAGTCTTTTATGGGGGAGCACGCCTACCAGAAGACTTCTTCAGATCACCGTGTGTTCGTGCAGAGGTTCTCAGATGATGATTTTATTATTTTACTGCTTTATGTTGATGACATGTTGATAGTTGGCCAGAATGCTTCTAGAATTCAGAGGTTGAAGCAACAATTGAGCAAGTCTTTCTCGATGAAGGATTTGGGATCAGCTAAGCAGATTCTAGGAATGAGAATTTGTAGACACAGAGAAGGCAGAAGGCTATGTTTGTCTCAGGAGAAGTACATTGAGAAGGTACTTCAGAGGTTCAAGATGGATCAGGCTAAAGTGGTAAGCACTCCTCTTGCTACGCACTTTAAACTCAGCAAGAAACAATGTCCGTCAAGTGAGAAAGAGAGAAAAGAGATGGAAAAAGTTTTTTATGCTTCTGCAGTGGGTAGTTCGATGTATACAATGGTTTGCATCAGGCCAGACATAGCTCATGCAGTGGGAGTTGTCAGCAGATATACTCCCAATCCCGGTAGAGAGCACTAGAATGCACTGAAGTGGGTTCTGAGATATCTCCGCGGCACTTGTAGTTTGAAACTTTCATTTGGGAGTGATGATCCGTTTCTGCTTGGTTAAACAGATTCAGATATGGCAGGGGATATTGATGGCAGAAAGTCTACTTCAGGGTATTTGATCGGTTTTGCAGGGGGAGCTGCTGCTTGACAGTCCAAACTACAGAGATGTGTTGCTTTGTTAACTACAGAGGCAGAGTTTATCGTAGCGACAGAGGCGTGCAAAGAGTTGCTATGGATGAAGGGTTTCACACGGGAACTTGGTCTTAGTCAGGATCGATATACTTTACTTTGTGACAGTCAGAGTGCTATACATCTTGCGAAAAATTTTATTTTTCATTCAAGGTTTAAGCACATTGATGTAAGGTATCACTGGATACGAGACACACTAGAAGCAAATGAGGTATCGCCCGAGAAGGTTCACACCGATGACAATGGTACAAACATGTTAACTAAGGCTCTTTCGAAAGAGAAGTTTTAAAACTATCGACATCTGACCGGCATGGTGATTTCCACTTGATGCATTGTTAGTGGGATTTCCTCTTTGGGTTGGAGAGGGAGATTTGTTGAACTGGTCCAATCCAAGACTTGGTCTTGTGGTCTACCCTTGTTCTTATCTGTTTAAGAAATCAGCAAGTGGAAAGCAAGACATGCAGTAAACACAATATATAAAAACAGCAACACTAAACAGAGAGAAAAGTAAGGGGAAACTGCTCTGCACAGTCACAGAAAAACAACCAAATCAAGGACCATCCGTGATCGGATCAAGCTGATTTTTGGTGAGCGTGCACATGACATCCTGTTCTTTGTATTCAACAGTTGGATCATCGATTGGGATTCCGTACGTCCACCAATTCAGTCCCAAACAGTAGCGACAGTTTTTGGTTATTTCTTTCTTTATTCTCTTGGTGTTCTTGTTATTGGCTCTTGATCTTCACTATGTACATGTGAATCCCGTCGTTGTGGGATTAGAGACGTTATCGTCTTATTTATGATGATATCTAGGTTGTGTAGATAGTGGAATTTGGTTTTGTAAAAAAACCGTGATAATGGGTGGACTCCGAGATCGGTCCCGTGGTTTTTACTCCCTAGATTTTGGGAGGTTTTCCACGTTAAAAGTGTTGTGTTAAGCTCGTCTATGATTTGTCGGATTGCATATTGTCCTATGGTTTGTTGGAACATTTCCTCACAGGTTTAAGTAAATCGGGAAAGTTACCGTTTTTTTCCCAACAATAAGAGGACAAGTTACGGAAAAGTTGTGCCACATCCTACTGGTTTAAGCGTGTTCTTGTAAGTATATTGATCACGATCTTATCATTTTTTAAAGCATTGCCTTTTCTCTACAAACTCAAGTGAATTTCCGTTTCTTCATTTTTCTTTTTATATTTTGTGGTTTGGTTTCTTCTTGGCAGGACTGGGAGAATTTTTCAGAGAATTAGGAGAACTGAACGTGCAATTCAGCCAGAACGGATGCCTGATGTGGGATATCGGATCATTGAGTACCCTAGTAATCTAATATTTTTCTATGGGTTCTTACTACGCTGAGTGAAGAGCAATGTTTTCTTACTGTATGCCTCGTAGATTCAGGTTGAAAGATCTCTGAAACGATACTGGAAGAAGAAATGTCGGATTGGGTATAGGCTATATGTTTCTAGTGGATTGCATTGCGGCATTGTACATTGTCGTAGAAAATATTCAGTTGTGCCATCAAGACTAAATTTTTTTCCTTGTAAATTGGTTTATAGGAGAAAGAGTATTATGAAAGGAAGGCTGAGAAGCTCAATGAGGTATTCTCAGTGTGCATTTATTCATTTCATTCTGATTTCTGACCTCATGGCAAGCTTGTTTTCTACATTGGCTTGACGAGATCTGTTCGTCGCTTGATTATGAAGGAGTGGATTTCAGTTTCTTCTGGAGACGATGATGAAAACGAAGATGAGCTTATGATGTGGAGTTAGACAGGAGTGCAACTAGCTCTCAAGTAAGTAATACATATATCAACAGTTTGCATATGCACCTAACCAGATTTTAGTTATTTCGTTCGATTATTATCGTTAAACGCAGTATACATTTTTACTCGTGGATGTGCAGGAGCAAAATTCAGGGTACTACAACGATATGAAACAGGACATGCGTATATAGCAAGAAGATATAATCTTTCTTTAGAGGTTTCAGTTTTTTCTTTAGAGCCATACTGATACTATGTAGTCTTTCGTTGCCATTGTTGCTATATTGTAGACAGCACATTATCGTATTTGAAATGTGTAATGTAACTGGTCTTTCTTAATTGGCTTTCCATTGTTTCCTCCTAGTCTTTTGTTGGAGTGCGCCATTGTATCAGGTCGGCTATCTCGACCCAATAGCTTTGTTAATTTGAACATAGTATTCACCCAATCACTGAACCTTCCTGGCTTAAAATTGCTAGCTAGATTTTTAACTGCTATTTGTTTTTCGTGTTTGCAAACAAGCACGTTTCGTTGTATTAAATGGAGGCACTATATTTCTAATAGAAATTACAAACCAAGAGTTGATATCACTGGTGGGCAGGAATTTAGTGCGTATTCTTCCATGCCAGAGGAAGATTTGTGCCTAGGAATATTAGTCTGCAATTATATGAATACATGAAAGGACATAAATCATGTTGGTTTGGGGGGCTGACAGGCTTCTGGCACTATGAGGTGAGTATGTACTAAATCATGTTGTTCTTGTTTTGGCATGTTGGTTGGGGGTTCACTCTGGTACTCATTCCTCCTGAGTTCGACTTTTACAGGAAGTGTCCTCATCATTTTTTTGCTGTTCCAATTCATTTTTCTTTTTAGAATCCCACAGACACGATCGCACTACAACAGATAGAATGTATTTTTAATGAATTTTCTTTTTCATTTTTGTATCAATACCTGTTTTGACTACCACAACTATATGTTTCGACTATGAATACAATATGTATATCTAAACTTAAAATTTAGATCACTTCTTAATATCATTTTCAAAATTAATTTAGGTTGATTACAAAAAAAATAGTAATTATTAACCGTACCTTTCGTTCTCAAATTTTTTCTGTTAATGTCTTTATAAACTTTAAAAATCCTCACCTATCGCCAATGGTACAAGATAAAACACAATTGTAAATAATGCTATTTATTTACTTTTGGAGAAATAATTCTAACTAATTTTCAAGAGTAAATTATGCTTTTATTGCGCAAAAAGTCTTACGGCCCCCCTAATGAAAATGGGCTGGCACCGCCCCTGACTTGTAGTAAGTTTGACCCCCTTTATCCGGGACTCTACATCCGGCATAGTACATTATTGATTTATATTTGTAACTCGCCTTGAGTAAATATTAGTCAATTGCATCAGTCAATTGCTTACTCATCGCATCTTTGATACGTATAAGAATTGAACGAGGCAGCAACAAACAAAAGTTAATAACGAGATTTGTATTAAGCAAACTCATTTGAAACTCGATTATTCGGGAACGATTTAAAAATGAATAAGGGGCTACATCTCTTTCCAATTTTGATGACAGAATCTCAGAGCCCTTATTATCAAACAAAATAAAACCCGAGAGGGAAATAAACCGGAAGCACTTGTGACTTTTTTTTTCCCCCGCACCACTCGTTGAGGTAACGATATCGGCTTCAAGCAATCGGGTAAGATGCTTGCATGGCAATGCCACATAGACCTCCGCCGCCAACAC
>JAOVYX010021888.1:0-15223 GCA_035668315.1 Drosera spatulata | reverse complement strand
CATTTAAACTCATATTTATAGAGTGAAGTGGGTGCTTATAAATATTAATTTGACGTGCTTGCGACGGCACGCATCAGGGGTCTTTATGAAATACAATTTGTGTTGATCCGAAACTGTCATTCCCTCTTTTGGACATAAGAGAAGTTTCACCAAAGCTCCTAAATTACTCATGTATTGTCCTGCCATTGTTCTTGTTGCACATTTGCTAATAATGTCAAGTTCATAAACACCGCGCCCATTTAATTCAGAGAGCCATTTGAAATTTTCGAGAATACCTGTTTAAAATTATACAGGCGTTCTGTTTATTTTTAAACAGGTGTTCTATTTAATTTTAAACCGGCACTCTGTTTAAAAATACACAGAGTGCCTGTTCATTTCCAAACAGAGCGCATGCTTAATTCCAAACAGAGCGCCGATTCATTTCCAAATAGAGCGTCAGTTTAATTTCAAACAGAGCGCCGTTTAATTGTCTAACGGTGTGAATTTATGTTTCAAACCCTAACAAATAGTAAAATATCACACCCACACAAGATTTACAGAGCGCCTGTTTAATTCAGAGCGCCATTTGAAATTTTTGAGAGCCCCTGTTTTAAATTATACAGTCGATCTGTTTATTTTTAAACAGGCGTTCTGTTTAATTTTAAACAAACACTCTATTTAAAAATACACAGAGTGCTTGTTCATTTCCAAACAGAGCGCCTGTTCATTTTCAAAAAGAGCGCAAGTTTAATTTCACAGAGCGCCTGTTTATTTTTAAATAGAGCGCCAGTTTAATTTCAAACATAGCGTCGGTTAATTGTTTAATGGTGTAAATTTATGTTTCAAACCATAACAAATAGTAATATATCACACCCACACAAGATTTGACATTCTGTTCATGTTTATAGGGTTTGCAAGTTTATTGTTATTTATAATCATACTTTTTCGAATCCAAAAAGAACTTTGATTTGTTGAATGCATTGCATACACTACAAAATCTGAGAGAAAATGATTCGAACGAAACTCCATTCAACAAATTGATAGTTAAAATGATACCTTTTGAAATTGTTGTCGCTGTAAATTCGCAGAGCGCCTCACACAAAATTGAATTCGCAAAAAATTAACAGTAAATTATTGTCGAAATTGTCCATTGAAATTGGTAGGTAGAATTTGAAATTTTCAGGTATATTCAATTATAGAGCGCCGTGGGTTTTGGCAGTTGAAAGTTGTGCATGTCGGTTTCGGTCTGCAATTATATGTTTTTGTAATTAAGATTCCGTTTTGTATTGGCTTGGTATTTTTTTTTTTATCTCTTTGTAGTTTTTAGGTAAATTCCCCGTATTGTAACAAACTTATAAAATGTTAACAAATTTT
Source organism: Drosera spatulata (assembly GCA_035668315.1). Taxonomy (NCBI): domain Eukaryota; kingdom Viridiplantae; phylum Streptophyta; class Magnoliopsida; order Caryophyllales; family Droseraceae; genus Drosera; species Drosera spatulata. The sequence continues at coordinate 13,870 of JAOVYX010021888.1, read as the reverse complement.
TTTAAGAAATTATCAAGACATCATGTTATATTGTAACAAACTTTTAAAATGTTAACAACGTAAAAATCATAAAATAAAAGGTTTAAATTATACATCATTTGCGATGGAATCCGTCGCAATATTATATTACTATGGATCAGTCGCAAATATATCCAGTTTGCTACGGATTCGTCTCCATACTTTGACCGACGATACAAAATAACCCTAATTATCCTAACTTCCAGCTCATAAGATAACCATTCCCTTTAACATCATCGACGTAGCAAGCTATTCTCAAGTTTTTCGTAAAATTGTTTAGCTTTCATTTACTTTATGCGTTAGAAGTAATTACTAATATATCAAATCCAATCCTAACATGAACGATAATCGGTTTGTTAATGTAATTTTTTTTAAAAAAATTATTAGGACATCATGTTTTATTGTAACAAACTTGAACGTATTGTCGTATACGACAAAAATTTTAACAACGTAAAAATCAAAAAATAAAAAGTTGAGATTATGCATCATTTGTGACAGAATCCGTCGCAATATTCAATATATTGCAATGGATCCGTCGCAAATACTATCCAGTTTGCTACGGATCCATCTCCATACTTTGACCGACGATATAAAATAACCCTAATTATCCTAATTTCCAGCTCATAAGATAACCAATCCCTTTAACATCATCGACGTAGCAAGCTATTCCAAAGTTTTTCGTAAAATTGTTTAGCTTTGATTTACTTTATGCGTTTGAAGTAATTACTAATATATCAAATCCGATCCTAACATGAACATCACGTTATCAGTTTGTAACGAAAAATTTTTTTTAAAAAATTATCAGGACATCATGTTTTATTGTAACAAACTTAAACGTGTCTGAGTATACGACACGATAAAATGTTTACACCGTTTAAAAAAATATAAAAATGAAAAATTAACCTTATATATAATACATGCACAAATAAAAAAATATTAATATTAGCAAATTATTTTATTTTGATGTAACAAACTTAAACGTATCATCGTACATGGAAAAAATATTTATGACAACTTTGCTGCGGATCCTTCGCAACCACGTCCTGTTTGCTACGGATCCGTAGCGAAACACTCTCTATTTAAAAAAACTTTTAAATTCCCTAAACTGTTAAATTCTCTACACATTGACATGTAAATAATTGAACCTAACCCTAAACCCTAGATGCTAACCTTGGAACAAATTTATAAGATATGCATTGCGTTTAACAAGATATTCCCAAACGCTACGGTTTATTTTAATTTTTTAAGTTTTGATCTATTTTGTATGTTATAAGCGATTACTAATATATCAAACTATAATGCTAACAAAATATACTTTCGTTCTAATGAAAAAAAAAACTAATATTAGTAAATTATTTTTATTTGATGTAACAAACTTAAACTTATTATCGTACATGGAAAAGATATTTACACCATCAACTAAAATAATAATAAAATATTTCGAAAACTGTATTTCGCGACGGATTCCATCGCAGATATGACAACTTGCCACGGATCCGTCGCAAACACGTCCAGTTTGTCACGGATCCGTAACGAAACACTCTATATTTAAAAAAATTAAATTTCCGAAATTTTAAAATTATTTACTTGACTATTTGTTGCTTCGTAATTTTAAAAAATTTGCGACGAATCCGTCGCTAAAAAATAAAATGTAAATTCAAAATTGTCCTAGGTGTTGGAAAACAATGTAGTTGAGACGGATCCGTAGCAAAAAGGGATACACTATATTATTTTTCTACTGATCCCGTCGCTAAAGTTGTATATTTTGTCCTTTATCACACTAAAATCAAATATCCAAAAATATAAAGGAAACGTTTCTGTAATCTAAATTTAATCAACATTGTTGTATGACGACCAATCCCACAATCATTTATTACCTCAAACAAACACGTAACCGTGAGTTTGGAAGCCCACTAACACAGGATACATGCCCATTTCAGGGGTCCGACATGCTTATTATATCATGTGTTTTCCATGCACAAACAGGATATAATACAAACAACACCGAGCAATCATATGCCAAGCAGGAGAATATAACTACTTATATTCACGTACGTATAGGATAGCAGTAATAATAACAACACTTTAGGTTGATCAGGTCAAACCTTATTTCTCTTAATTCATGTCATGTCGTGTTAATCTTCGTGACTTTTAAAAGTTGATGACATGGGAAGAGTTACCACAGGGATTTAATATAGTTACCTAGTATGGCCATACTAGGAACAATTAAACAGGCGTTATGGTCTCTGCAGTCGACCCAGAATGGTTAATTTTAACCAAACACGGCCAACACTCATTGCCGTTGCGTGCACGCTAAAGGGTTAATCAGATCCTTCCTAACTAGTCATGTAACCGTAACTCTCCCACTCATTGTTAATTTCAAGAAATTGTGTTATGATCAGGATTCAGGTTTCTCAGGCATGTAACATGAAATTAAATTATTAGTTCCATGTATAGCAGGCGACTACCATGGCGTTTCATGATTCGAATTAAGCCACAGTTAATTCTATACAGGGTCACCTAAAAGTTATTTCCCCACATGTTAATCAATCCAAGAAATTTTGTAACATTTTATAAGTTAATTTCTTTACAATATAAAATCATTAGCACACAGGAGTCACCCAACAGAAACAGGACATGTATAAGAATAATTATAGTAATCTATAAATATTCTTCATTTTGCATCGTTACCATTATATCATGTGAATCATTTAATAATGATCGAACACGCATTTTATCACGTAAATTTATTTAACAACACGCAAGAGAATATTAAATATCAGGCAGGCAAACAGTCATGCCAACACCCAGATTTTATTTTATTTTAAAATTATAATCTAGGCATTCACACAATTAAATCATTCACGCACATTTATTAAATATAAGGTAACGATGCGTGTTACCTTGCCATTTTCAGAAAATTAGCAAATACTTAAATATTCCCCAAGCTTAATTCCCTTGGTGTGTATCAGGTGTACCAGCGCCTAATGTATATCCAATTGGAACAAAGATTATTCCATGATGTACAAGCTGAGTTATAGCCGTCAACCGTGTAGTTTCCTGTAATCCTCCGTGAGAACCAGTCGATATGAAGAGTCCTGCAGGTTTGCCGGCAAGCTGTTGTGTCCTCCAAAGACCTCCAGTCGAGTCCAGGAATGCCTTAAATTGAGCAGCCATCATCCCGAATCTTGTTGGAAAGCCAAAGATGAATCCGTCACCCTTTGCGAGCTCGTCGGGCGTGATAATGGGAACATCACTCTTAGGTGGTGCACCCATCTTGCTAAGCACCTCAGCAGGTAGGGTCTCAGGAACCTGCCATAATTTGGCCTCTACACCTTCAACTGATGCAGCTCCTTCCTGCATTTTCTCTGCCAGTCTCCATACATGTCCATAAGTAGAGTAATACACAATGTAGACTTTGGTCGCCATTGGAGGAGTCCTTTGAAAGCTCTTAGAAGATCAAATGAGATAGAAGTTCAGAGAGAGACGAGTTGAAATGAACACGAGATGCTTACCCTTTTCCTTGGTCTCTGCTCTCAACAGGAACGCTAGGTTTTTTTTATGAAACTAACGTGGATTAGAACAGTATTTAAACAGTTTGTTGAGATATTTACGGAGAAGATAACGGGCTGTTAAAGATTTAAATGTCTCAAGTTTATCCCATCGACCTCTTATGTTGATTTTAAACTCACAGTATCTTGTAAAAATATTAACGACCCAATAACGCGAGATGGTTAGATAGCTTTTTAATTATCATGATTTTTCAGGGATATTACAAAACCAAAGGTCTACTGCTATAATTGTGGCAACCCTGGTCACAAAGGCTTTCAGTGTTGGGTGCCACACAAGAAACCTATTCAAGTTTGGATATCTAAGACTAACAAATGAGGACCCATGATCATGGGTACCATGTACAACATGTTGCATGTGTTATTACAGGAAATATAGGAAGAACCATGGTACCAAGATAGTGGATGCTCAGTGCACATGACAGGGAACAAAAGAATCTTGACAGATTATCGAAAGGAAGAAGGTCCCTTGGTCATGTTTGGTGGTGACAAAGCAGGTAAAACTAAAGGTTATGGAACCCTTGGTACAGGTTCCCTAATCTTTAGCAACGCTGCTTCTGTCAAAGGGTTTGAACACAATCTACTTTCCATTAGCCAATTGTGTGATAAGAACTATGAGGTAGCCTTTACTAATGACACATGTAGAGTCATAGATAAAGAGTCTAATGAAGTCAAACTGATAGGTCATAAATTAGGAAGCATCTATGCATTAGACTTCATTTTATCACAGTCTGCACAAGTTATATGCTTTTACACTAAGGATGCAAATGACACAAACTGGCTATGGCATAAGAGGTTAGCATATCTAAACTTTAAAACAATGGCAAAATTATCCTCTGGCAACTTAACAAGAGGTTTTCCTCAAGCTAAGTTCAGGAAGGATAAATTACGCAGATCTTGTCAAGAAGGAAAGCATACTAGAGTAAGTTTCAATCCTATGGTGTTGCAGAAAGAAAAAATAGAACTCTCATTGAGGCAACCCGAACCAAGCTCTCTGACGCAGACCTTTCAAAGAGCTTCTGGGCTGAAGCAGTAAACACTGCCTGTTATGTGCAGAATAGATACCTTATAAACAAACAGCATAACAAGACACCATATGAAATATGGAAAGGAAAGGCACCAACTGTCAAGTACTTTCATGCATTTGGGTGTAAATGCTTTGTTCATAATAATGATAAACAACACTTAGGGAAATTTGACCCTAAAACAAATGAGGGAATATTTATAGGGTATTCCACATGCAGCAAATCCTTCAGAGTATTCAACAAGGAAACACAAACTGTAGAAGAGTAAGTTCACGTTTCTTTTGATAAATCTGGTCATCTATACGTAATGCTGATGTTCTTGATGAGGAATGTGCATGTATAGATGATAAACAAGATGCAGATGACCTGCAATAAAGGCAGAGTTGTTTGCAGTCCCTGAAGGAAAAGAAGATGCCGAGGACGCATAACAAGATATAGCAGAGCAAAAGTTGGAAGAAACCGTCCTTGACCAGCATGAGGACAAAGGCAGATAGATCATGGCATACACTGAGAAAGACATAATTGGGGATAAGGATATCCTAGTGCAGACAAGGAGAGCAATCAAAAAGGAGTGCCTGTCTGCTTGCTTCATATCAGAAATGGAGCCTAAGACAATCCATCAAGCTCTCAGTGATCCTAACTGGATAGATGCCATGCAAGAAGAACTGAATGAGTTCAAAAGAAATCAAATATGGTATCTTGTGCCAAGATCAAAGAACTATCCGGTTATTGACTGCAAGTGGGTCTTCATGAACAAATCTGATGAAAATGGAATCATCATTAGAAACAAGGCTAGACTGGTGGCCAAAGGGTACTCTCAAGAAGAAGGGATCGATTTTGATGAGACCTATGCCCCAGTTGCAAGATTGGAAGCCATACGAATGTTCCTGACATATATTGCATACGAAGAATTCAAAGTCTTTCAGATGGATGTCAAAAGTGCTTTTCTCAATGGAAAGATACAGGAGGAAGTTTATGTCGAGCAGCCTCCTGGATTTGAAGATTTTGAACATGCAAACTATGTTTACAGGTTAGACAAAGCTCTTTATGGCTTGAAACTAGCTCCAAGAGCGTGATATGAAACTCTTTCTACCTTTCTCTTTGATAATGACTTTCAAAGAGAGAAGATAGATACCACACTGTTTCTCAAGAAATACAAGGAGCATACCTTATTAGTGAAATATACGTAGACGACATCATTTTTGGTTGCAGTAACAACAAACTATGAGAAAGGTTTGCTGTACTAATAAAATCTAAATTTCAATTGAGTCTTATGGGTGAATTAAAATACTTTCTAGGTCAGCAAGTGAAACAGTTAAGTAAATGAATATTCATAAATCAATCAAAATACTTAACCAATGTAATTAAAAAGTTTGGCCTAGAAAACTCAACTCCAACAAAAACCCCCATGAGCTCTATTGCTAAAATTGATAAAGATGAAAAAGAAAAAAGTATAGATCAAATATTATATAGAGGAATAATAGAATCTTTACTTTACCTTACTGCAAGTAGGCAAGATATCCTGTACTCTATCTGTGTTTGTGCCAGGTATCAATCTGATCTTATGGAGTCCCATTATACTGTAGTCAGGAGAATCCTGAGATATCTCAAAGGAACTCTTAATCTGGGGATATGGTATCCAAAGGATTCGGATTTTGTACTACCTGATTATTCAGATGCAGACTTTGTAGGTTGCAGGGTTGACAGGAAAAGCATAAGTGGTACATGTCAATTTTTAGGTATAAGGTTGATTTCTTGGTTCAGCAAGAAGCAAACCACTGTCTCAACCTCTATTGCAGAAGCTGCAAGAAGTTGTACTGCACAGGTACATTGGATAAGGTCTCAGCTTGCAGACTATGCGCTAACGTTTTCAAAAACAAATATATTTTGTGATAACACGTCTGCAATGGCTATTTTTGAAAATCCTGTTTTTCATTCAAGGACCAAACACATTGATGTCAGATATCATTTTATCAGAGATCATGTGTAGAAGGGTCATATAAAATTAGAATATATTCCAACAGAAAAACAAATTGCGGATATTTTTACTAAACCCCTAGATGAAAACAAATTGGAATATATTTTGTAGAAGGCTCAGGTAGTGCAGTCTAACCAATAGCTTTGTTGTGCTTCCTGGTAAAATTTTTGAGATAACCTATTCACCCCCCCTCTAGGTTATTTCTGGGACTTTCATGTAAGTTAGATATAGGAAGGTGAAAAACACAAAGAGGATCTTTGCGAGGGTGCAAGAGTCTTGTAAAGTCTATCATGATATAGTGGAGATTCTTGTGATGAGTTTTCCTGGATTGTGGGTTTCTCACGATTGCATTTGTATTTTTCCTATTGTAACTTGATTGAGGTGCTTGAATCTCATATTCGTTGTCTTAAGCAAAGGCCTCGAAAAGATCTCGATCCGCAACACAACCAAAATCGATACCCGACCGATTGCAATTTTGATTCAAAATTAAGTCTGAAGGTGATTGTAGCTATTGGGTTCATAATCGGTTTAGTTAAACTTTATTCATTAATTTTGGTTAGTTGGTTTATTTATTTTGATTATATAATTTCTATCACATCCTATCCGTTTTCTTATTGGTGATTTATGCGTTGTAATTAATGAATTCTAATTAGGTTTTGGTAATTCTAATTGGTTTCTAAATGGAACCAAGTCGGTCAGGGTAAACGATATGCTGGTTCGATTAAACAATAAATTTGTTTCTATAACCATTTTATTACAGTATTCTTGTAGTTCACATTATATACGAATGAAATATTATTTCATGACTTCATACGTCTACTTAAATCACATTGATTTGTACCTATGTAGGGATTTTTACTTTTTATTTTCTGTTAGTCATTCATATGTCAACTTCCTATTGCTTAATTTAATAATCAATTCATATAGATGATTCAAAAACTTATCTGTATTAAGCATATAAAGGGTTAATATCAAATCACATTGAATGAAGTCATTATTAGGCTTCATCAACAATAAGACTATTCATACAAAAAAAGATGAATATTGAAATGCCACTTTTATACCTATATGAAAAAGGAAAAAGTGTCGATGCTACAACAGTAGCAAAAAATATACTGCAACAATAGTTTTCTCCATAAAATTTAAATTTAAAAAAAAAATTGAAATTGAATTTCAAACAAAAACAAATAAAAAATAATTAAAAGATTATGTGGAGGAAAATTGACTATAGCATCGAACTTGGCTACTGCTGCAGAACCTTCATTTTCCCTATGAAAATAGACAATTGTGTATTAAAGTTTTTCCGAATTCTTGTAAAGCGATATACTAAAACTGAATTTATACAATAAACTAGTTCTTTATGTGAAAACAGTTCTTGTATAATTTTCAGTTTCACTTTCTCCTGTAATTTCCTTAGCGATCAACCAGAAAACAAACCATATAGGAAAAGTAAATTGCAAGTGATGTCGGATATACGTTGGTTCGTCCCCATCTTAGTTAAAGAGTTACTTTCCTTGTACAACACACAACAGTGCACTACAAACCACTTTTACAAGTGCAACCCTGCTCTCTGCTCACAACTCACCAAGCTACGAGTCTTTCTATGCAGTTCCTCTCATCTAAGACACTACAATACAAGCATCTATGTTTACTCTCCAGACTAATGATCTTTTGTAAACTACACCCTAACTATCTATTACAAATACATAAAGGTAGGTTTGGATTTCTTAGTAACAAAGTTTGGTTTTCTTTATTACCAATTTGATTGATCATGAATTTCGTACAACAATTTGATTCACATCCAAATAACTATGCTTGAATATGTTAATTATCCAAATCCCTTACCTACCAAAACATTTAAGAATCCATCTTTTCCCTCCATCTTTAATGTTTGTGTAGCTTTGAATGATGTTATATAACTAACTAATTGTGTTTTAAACGTGATTGCTAAGTTTGATTCGTAGTTCAATTTATCTGCAAATTATATTTTAATTATAACACCCCACATTATGGTTTTTTATTTAATGTCTCTAATTTGTATTGGTTATTTATTATCTGTTGTATATTTTTCACTATCATGTTTATTTCATTATTCTATCATGATTAAAAGTCGTTCGTTATTTAAATAGTTCAACTTATTATGACATAGAATGCCAAAATATTTTAGATTTTCAATGTTGGTTCCCTGCCTGTTCAATATCTTAGCATCCCTGTTTTAGCTAAAAGACTACACATCTCTGAGTATCAACCTTTCATTGATAAGGTGACGAAAAGAATATCCTCTTAGAAAGCTTGATTGATCTCTTATGCTGGAAGAGTGAAACTCATTAGATCAATCATTGTTGGCATCCAGATGTCATGACTAGGCTATTTTAACTGTTGGGTAAAGTATATAGCAAAGTCACCACCTTGTCTTCGTTCTCTAAACGCACGTTAATGCTCTCCAGTTGACTAATAACATCATTGAACTCATTCAAATGACCCCAGATTTTGGTGGCGTCCTTTATCTTTAAAGAATAGAGCCTCCGTTTTAGAAGTATCTGATTTATGAGAGATTTAGCTTGATACAAGCTCTCAAGTCGCGCCCATAGTCCGACTGTTGTCTTCTCACTCTTAATATTGAACATGATCTCGTCAGAGAGATACAACCGTATAATCAAAACCGTTTTCATGTCTATCTCCACCCAATTTTCATCGGACATCTTCTCCGGCTTCTTCTCCTTTTCGAGCAAGGTCTTGTGTTGACCAAGTTGCACCAATAAGTCAAGGACCTTCATTTTCCATAACTTAAAATTGTTTTTGCCATCGATCAGTTGCATCTCGAACTTGCCGCCCGTTACGTTCTTCATTTCACTTTTCTAACAATTACTTTACCAAGATATTGAACTCAAAATCTCTGATACCACTCTGTTGGGAATAGACGGGCTCTCCTAGGACTTGGTACAAGTAACGTTAGAAAATAATTAGGATAAATGGTAGAAAATAAAATTGGTACCACAACACAAATATTTACGTGATTCACCCTACTCCTGGGATTACGTCCATGGGTAACCGACAAGTATTTTCACTATCCAGGTGAATATTGTTACAAGAGAATTTGTCCCTCCACTCTTTCATTTTGTGATACTCACAACTCACACCTATCCCAAAACAATAATATAATATTGAGAACAACCCCTAAATATTACAACAAGGTAATGTTTTAGTGAGAATATAACACAAACACAAATCCGTATTTATTCTAAATTCTCTACCCCCGATGGGTTTGCCTGGCTATGCTCCCTCTGTTTTGTTCCTCTGCTATGATTGCAAATTTATAGAGATATTTCGCCACTCGCGCATTCAGCACATTCGCAAACCTTCATTGCTTTTTCGTCATCGAGAATTTTCTACACAAATCTTTGTGTTTCTCAAAGTTTCGCAATTCTTCTTCAACTTTCCTTTTTTTTCCTATAAAGCCATGGGTCCCACCATAAAACTTTTCTTTTTCTTTTCGTTTTTAAAACAAACGCACTAACAAATATAAATGCATATAATCTCGAGTGCAAATGAAGACCAGATGTATGTATAAAGCAATAAAATATAAGTGAGACTTAAAATGATGATTTTCAATTTAGTTGTCCAAAAATCAAAATTCTCGCAAGAAGATATTCTCTTTTATCAACGATGATACTGAGTATATCCAATTAGAGTCCTTTTACTCTTAAATGACAAGTTCGAGAAGGGACTCAGGTGGGGAATCAGTCTGAGGAGGGGTTAGCTAGTTGATTGGGGTATATTAAATCTTTAGGATTTCATATCAAAATCAATTATATTGATTTTCCAAACTCGAACGTGGGTAGAGTTTCTTCAACACGCCCCCTCACGTGAATACCTTCTTCAGACTTGAAATACGAACATATTTTTGGATGGCGCGGAGCATTGGACCGTTGGGATGAGTCGTTGAAGGAAATTGAATCAATCTCGATTTACAAACCAAATCAAATCTCTTCCACAAGGCAATAAATCAGCTGCGAAGCTTCCAAATGAAACTCGAAGCGCGACGACCAGACTTGCAGAAGAAAGAATTAGAGATGGAGACCATAATTTTAGGGTTTTTGATTTATTTTTTTCCCTTTGTTTGATTTGTTTTATTGTGGTTTTAGATGTTAAATTTAATTGGGCCAATGGATTGGGCTAAAAATTTGGTGTCTACATCCATCTTGGGTGGATCCTTGTTCAGGAACCTTGCCAAACTTGAGGTTGTAAGATGGAACAGAATCTTCGGGTTCCATCTCTTGAAGTCTACTTCGATGAATTTCTCTGGGTTTCTCCAAATGTGAAGGGGGTGGCATAACAGTTTGAGTAGTAGTCGCCATATTCTCTCTATATACACATCAAAGAAACCAATTAGTTGTGTGTACGATGCATTACATTAACATAACAAGAAGCAAAAGTAAGAACAGATGGTCCTTCTTGGTGATGCAATCGGTTCGTAAATTTAGCAATGAAATCCGTAAGTTAAGCGTGGCAAAAAATCGAATTTGTAGATCCAATAATCGAACTGTAGGCAAATAATTATAATCTGTTCGTAGATTAGTAATCAAACCCGTAGACTAGCAAAGTAAGTATGTGGACTAGTAATCAAATAATAGACAACAACCCAACAGATCCTGTACCCAAATAAAGTCTTAAGATTATCAGTAGGTAGTGCCGAAACGTAAACCAAAACCAAATAGAACCGAAAATAAGAATAGATGACGCAAACCCGTTTAGTTGAGACGAGGGTGAACCCTTTGTCCTTGAGTCTTTATTGCCCCGTCATTGGTACTAACGGATTAACGACAATAGTTTGCTAAGATACAACAACCAAAGTCTTTGGACGCAGCACTACGACCAGAGGAATAACATACCGATGAGTGCCTTGAACTCTATAGACGGACTGGAACAAAAACGATAGCGAGATAGACACTAGCGTTTGATGCGCAAAAATAGGGGACGAAACAAAGCAAAAGAGGAGAGGAAATGATGTACAATCTGTATGGAAATACAGTCCTTGACACTGCTTATATAGATAATTCAGGAGGGGGACAAAGACGATACGTGTCGTACAGAGAGTGGACAGCATGGCCAACATCGCCGAGAGTGCAACTGACTCTAATGTTCAGATTTTCCAACACAATAGATAGTCAGAAATCCAACGGTTCAGAAAATGTCATGAAACTTTAGTATAAAAATATATCAGTTAATGAACCCATACGCACATCCGATTCGATCTAGCGCATGTGTTGTGAGCCTCACCTAGCCTCTCCCTCTCTCACAAAATTGGGTATTCCTTGGGACTCCAATCCCATTTTCAACCGTTCTACTTTTAAGGTATATCATACCATACCAAAACTTCAATGTGGTTTACATGTGCCATATGAGTTTTTCCTTTTCACATGAGTTATTTTGAACATTGATTTCTTATTCATCTGAAATCGATTTTGAGAGTTTTAACATACTATGATCATCTACTTGATACATAGTTTCCAACGAGTCCAATTTCGTTCCAATCCGATTATCAGAACTTGCTAGAAAACACGATCAAACGGATCGGTTTCCAACATGAGTTTCCTCAACAGTAGCTTGATCGACCAATACTTGTGATTCTGACTTCGTACGGGTGAGTTGCAACCTGCAATCCAATTGTGGACAGGTTTTTGGGGTTAGCTCACCCTCCGAGATTGCGACCCTTTGTCCAACCATTGTAGCATTAGTCCCATCATATTTGTTTTATTTTGGAATAAAGATTTTGTTAAGATTTGGCGTTGACTTTTTAGATTCAGTATACCCTATAAATAGATCCTTATTGTGTAGAAAATAAGGTGAGAGAGAAACTAGGGTTTTCAGAGCGATACACAGAGAGAGCGATCTCAAAAGAAAAATCTCTATAATCTGATTCCCTTTGATTAGTGAGTTTTTCTTCCCGTGGGTTTTTTCTTCCCCTTGAGGGTTTTTCCAACGTAAATCTGGTGTCGTTTTTCGTTCCTGTTATTTTTCAATCGTGTTTGTTAATTGATCGATTGTCTGCTGAATTAAAATTCTGAGATTGTCTCGAGATTCAAATCGCAACAAGTGGTATCAGAGCAAAGGTTAATTTTTGGTTTGAGATTAACTGGAATCGCTGCAAAAAATCAAAGAGAGACCGAGCCGCGCCGACAAAGTAAGGTCAAGTCCGCCGCCGCCGCACAGATTTGTTTCGGGGAATATTGGTGCTGTTCATTTGACGATCGGTGTTTTTTCTAGTTGATTCGAAAGGATAGTTCGAAAACTATAATTTTATTTGTTTTCTGGAGTTGAGACAATGGTGGATACGGCTAAGTTCAAGATTGAGCCGTTTGATGGGAAAAATAATTTCAGCATTTGGCAAAGTATGATCGAGGATGTTCTTGTGCAACAAGGACTGTTCAAGACATTGAAAGGATAAAAACCGACTGATATGAGTCTGGATGACTGGGATGAATTGGAAGCAAAGGCAGCAGCTACCATCAGATTGAGTCTGGCGCCACAGATGAAGTATCAGGTTCTGAACGATGTCTCACCGATGAAGATGTGGGAGAAGTTAGAATCTATTTACATGTCCAAGTCATTATCAAATAAGCTCTATTTGAAGGCAGATTTGTTTGACCTCAAGATGAAGGAGGGAACGGATCTTAATGACCATATTACCGAGTTTAATCGGCTTGTGACGCAGCTGGCTAGTTTGGATGTTAGAGTTGAAGAGGAGGATCAGGCATTGATTTTACTCAAGTCACTTCCTAGTTCCTATGCTACATTGAAGACCACGTTACTTGTAGGCAAAAACAAGTTAAGTGTGGAAGAGGTGGCATCAGCAATTCTTGATGTGAGCAAGATGAATCCTTCAGGTTCCAGCAGTTCTAGAGAAGGATATGTTGTTAAGTCAGAGAATAGGAGAAGACGTCATCAAAGGAACAAGGGTAGCAGAGGGAAGTCCAGATCGAAGTCGCGAGGTCCTCGTGACTTATCCCAGGTGGAATGCTACAAGTGTCATGAAAAGGGGCACATGAAAGCACAGTGTCCTCAGAATAAAAATAGGTCGTCCGAGAAATCATCCAGTTCTAAGAGTGTAGCAGAGAATGAGGACAGTAGCGATGGTGATCTCTACGTGGCTTCAGGAGTTGTCGAGTCCCACAGTTTAGCATTGGCAGCTCGAGGTAATAGTTTGTTAAATGAGTGGATTATGGATTCCGGGTGCTCATTTCATATGTGCCGCGTTAGAGAGTGGTTTGATACATTAA